>JAWQUT010000006.1:1064915-1120578 GCA_033807755.1 Ellobium chinense
GGGGGGAGAGAATTGTTATAACAGGGTATATAGTTATAACACATGGTTAAACTCCAACCTTCAGCAAATAACATTGAGTTCAATACAGGTGAAGCAGCAGGGCGGTCTCGAATTCTTGAGGACCAGTCCAAAAATTCTAGAACGTGAGGTACTCGAGATGCGAGATGAATCTATATAAAAAAATGCAAGCTCAAACTTGTGACATGGAGACTGCCGTGAAGACTCCATAGAATACAACTGAAAATTCACGAGAGGAGTGGTGTTATTTGTAATTGTACTTCTTAGATGTTCATGGAATGATCGGATCATGGTTTAGACGTAACTGTTAAGAGAAAAGAACAATGATTAGCAATGATCGCTCCCCATTATGCGACTCTTGAGTGCCACTGAGCTGCGTCCAGCACCGTGCGCAACAAATGGAACTGGAAATATATGCAAGACAAACCCTCACTTTTGGGTGACTTTCGGAAGGGGAAACTTGTATCGCTCTTTAATTAGAGATATTTAATTTCTAACAATTATTACTGCAAAACGCATGAATTTGTGAACTGGCAATTTAGTCATCCACGGTTCAATTCAAGAACGAGGGTATTTACTAGTTTACTATAGAAATATGGCGCATGGGAACGGAGCTGTGCAACAAGACTGCGGGAGACTCGTGACTGCGAAGTCAAGAGATCACTCGGTTCTGTTGCACTGAAAAATACCCATGTCACTGGCTGGATTCCACCGGTGCGCATATTACATGGAGGATTGTATAGACTATTCAGACATTATATTACAGGGAACCAACGATATCATTTTGTCGCCAGGGTGCAATAACCTTGTGTGTATGTCCATTCACTTTTATTTTTCGTCATATAGGGTTATTTTTGTCACTAACTTACCACGTACTGCGTGCATACAAAATATTTCAGTGATCAATGGACTGCCTATAGTGCACCGTTGAAATTTACATTAAAGTGCAACACACATCCCGGACCCAGCCACTCCCCACCCACTCACATACACGGCTTTGTGATCAGTTTAAAGTACACAACGTGTCAAATGACCCTGAAATGACACTGGATGCATTCTGTGTGGTTTCAGCACTGAAAGTGCTTTGGAAATCTTACAAACTGGTTTTATGTTTTATGCTGTTATGGTCACGACACTATCAATGTCATGTCTAAATGTGAATTTCTCGCAAAAGTGTTTCTGACAAGAATCGCAGAACTTTTGCCAGTTTTCACCCATTTCTTTTAAAATTTAGTATAAATGTCAGGAACAAATATACATCTTACACAATAATATAAACTTAAATTCATAATTCAATTGCTACAATTTCATTATCTAAATGTCATGTTTTTGTACGTATTTGTTAAGGACCAGTGGCTATATGCATAATACAGAGATTAATTAACGCACTGCGTTACTGCAGTGAATACTACTGGTGTTTTGGGAGTTTTCCGTGGTTACCGCAATGAATTACCTAACGTATGGCACAGGTCTTTGTGAATAAAGCTGGAAAAAAAACGTGAATGGCTTAAAGTTGTGATTCTGCTGTATAAAATTACAGATTTCATGCTTAGAATGCGTGGCTAGCCTTAATTGAACTTTTCACATACTCTGATGAGTGGCAAACTAGGTGGCGCTAAATGCAGGACAGATAAAATTAAGATATTTTTCATGGATGTTATTACTGGGATGCACAATAAACTATTTCAAGGTCATGCTGTGACTCTACTGAGCAAACTTACAAATTTCATGCTCAGAAGCCGTGGCTGGCCCTAACTGTAACATTTTTTTATGCTCCTATGGAGTTGTAACTAAGTGGAACTAATTGTTGGACAGAGAAGTACTCACCCATATCAGAGAAATCGTCCACTAGGATGACCTCTTTCAGCAGACTGGGTGGAGTCCTGTCTATCACACTGTGGACGGTCCGAAGCAGAACTGACCACGCCTCATTGTGGAAACAGATGACCACACTGGTGTCTGGCAGGTTGGAGTGGTATTGCTGATTGCGGCAGCTGGAAAAGAGAAAAGAGGAAACTGAATTTGTTCGGCCTCGTACAGTAGAGATATATGATATACTGCAATATTCCCCTCGCCAGAATTCTTGGGTTCATCGCAGAATGACACCAGTTTCGGCTTCATCTTTTCGTTAGGCCTCATAAAATGGACGGATTGTTTTTCTGGAATACGTTATGAGGAGTCCAAGGGAAGGTAGCAACAAAATACGAGTTACGGACTGACCACACGTTACTTGACAGTAAGACCAGTGGCCGCAGGCATAATGCTTGCGTTAATTTGCGCACTGCCTTCACTACAATGACTATTTTTTTAGGGGGGGGGGTGGTGGTGGTGGTTCCGTGGTTACAACAATGAGTTGATTAACGCAAGAATTTATGCAAACGGTATGATTTTAAGACAAGGAATAGGGACGATTGCCGGGTGACGTTAAGGGGTACAGCGCACAAAAAGAAACTGAGAACAGCAATTGGCAGGATGAAAGAAATAATCATGTGGGTGTTCCCACAAACATTATGTCATGAGCCGGATTCTGTCTGTTTGTCGGAGTGGAGTCATATTTTTGTCTTCGCGGGGACTTGTTGAATCATTCAATATCGTCACGCTAGACGTGATGTGTTCATTTCAGTATTACCATCCAAAGTTTGATTAGTGCGCATATATTCAGAAGCGGCATGGTGAGACAAATATTTTGAGGGGCATTGGGTAAATTAGGTATTAGTCTCCTTAGAGTACACCTATTACACACTTATAATTTTACTAAATCTCTTTAGAGTAGTATGTATTCAGTCTTTACCTCCTTTTCAAATGCCCTGCAGTGCAAGGTCTTGAGGATCACATGTATCGCGTAGAATACGTGTTACAGTTTCACGTACAGCAATCAATATTAAGCAAACCGTGACAGCTTTCCGGATCAAGATTTTGTGTTGGAGCGTTCTCGTCTCCTCTTCTATTTGGTAGGATAATATAAATAAGTGGCAGGTTTTTGATAGTTTGGGTGCCTCAGATACGCAAAATGCATTACTGATGCGACTGCTGTGCCTCATGGACGAAATAAAAAAAGTGTATCTTATCTTAGAGGCAGTCTAAGGTCAAAATAAGGTCAGCATAAACATAATACTGGACAGTCTTTAAACCTCACCCTCCATAATCAGCCACTGGACAAAGGCCAGCAACAGTCTGGCTTTATTACTGACGTGGAAATGGAAAAATGAGACATATAAGAATATATCTGAGATGAAAATCAATGATAAGTCTGGGGAGCAGCGAGTGCATGGTATTTATGAATCATTATATTAGATAAATCAGCTGTTACAACACTCATAATGTGAACAGGGGACCTGAGATAAACGTATGTCTGTCATTCGACGATCCACATCCTGTACGGTTACTGGTGACAGGCGACAATCCTAAGTGAAGCCTAGCCATTGTCAGTTGTCACCTTCTTTTGACATTAACGCAGAAACTCCACGATCTCCAGGAGATTCCGTATAATCGCAACTCTACGCGATTACGCGGAGATGCGATTATCCAAGGGGCTTTCCAATAGCCTTGAAGATACAGTATTCTGTACGTTAAATATGTTTCGAGTAATTTAATTTACTAGAAAGCGGAGTCGACTACATACCTTGAATATCCCCAATTAATGACGTAAGTGTTTATACTGCACAACAAAGCCTCTTTGTGCTTTCGCACAACCGTCACAGAAGTTTTGAAATTTTATACCGTACTGCATTTATAATATGTATTATGTGTTAAGTATCTATTAGTGTGTTGCTGTGTTTGCTTGGGGAATTCGGATATTTGAAGACCCGAGACCATACGTGCACGCTAAAGCTGTTCACCTGTGGTGCTTTTCATGCTTCAATGGAATTGTCAGTTGTTGTTTGATGTTCCTCCCTATCAAAGCGGGGACAAATTATTATCCTTCTACTCCATACTGCCATTAAGAACATAAAATGACCGATCTTCGTTTCAAGGGCGTAGCCAAAAATTTGCGTAAAAGTTGTTCGGGTTTTGGACTGAAAGATACACTCACATTATATTGATACTGTGCTGCATCATTCCATTTAAATGTCAATTACTGATACTAATTACATGAAGCAGCACTGATACATGAAGGATCAAAATGTAACCGAAAGTAAACGCCACCGAGTCATTTAGGATCGTTCACAAAATGAAACCATTCCTAAGCGCGGATGAAGGCTGCGGGTCACCTTCGAGCGCTATTAGGGTAGGATTTCCATAATTGTGGTTTCTGGCGATAAGGAGTTACGCTCGCTCGACTGATGCTCCTGTCTCGATGGTCATTAGTGTTAGGGTTAAGGGTAGGTTAAAGTTTGGGGGTAGGGTTAGGGTTAGGATTGTATTAGTACGTTATTCGGAATTAAGGTACTGACCGGAGTTGTAGGAGTTACCAGGGGAAGATTTCGGCATGCAACAACCAGCCAAATTTTAACTAAAACACCTACACACGCAAAATATATTTCTAGAGGTTTGGTGTCCAAATCAATACTTACTGTAATTGAACTAAAAAGGTGCTTGGTTCAAAATCTTTGTAATAAATCCAATTTAATTAGGCGAACTGGTGATTCGGCGGCCTCCAGGGACGCCATTTTGCCGACCTCATTCAATACGAGGTAAGACCCAAAAGTTTCACTTATTCCCTGGNTTTAGGATCGTTCACAAAATGAAACCATTCCTAAGCGCGGATGAAGGCTGCGGGTCACCTTTGAGCGCTATTAGGGGAGGATTTCCATAATTGTGGTAACTGGCGATAAGGAGTTACGCTCGCTTCGACTGATGCTCCTGTCTCGATGGGCATTAGTGTTAGGGTTAAGGGTAGGTTAAAGTTTGGGGGTAGGGTTAGGGTTAGGATTGTATTAGTACGTTATTCGGAATTAAGGTACTGACCGGAGTTGTAGGAGTTACCAGTGTCAGGGTTAGGGTTAGGGTTAGANACTTCCGGGTTGTTGCATACGGAAATCTTTCCGTTACCAGTGTCAGGGTTAGAGTAGGGTTAGGGTTAGAGTTAGGGTATATTGTTGTTGGTTCGATGTATTCCATGCGGAAATCTTTCCGGCACACATATGGAATTCCTCCCCAATCGGTGTATGATTATAATCCAGCGCCTATTTATCTGTACTGACAACGGAAACAGATTACTTGATGCATACACAATTCTGGGCCAGTAAAAAAAAAAATTACCTCTTCCTTTCGTGGAAATAAACGTGTTGCCTCTTGCTCACAACAGGGAGTGGAATTTCAACCTCGCTTTACAAGCTCATTCTGTGTGTCTCCAACTAATATCTTGGTTCGTTAATGATTCTGTCTTCACTGTCAGTATAGCCGTCGTGCAGTAGGTAACAGTTTCCTCTGTTTGCGCGAGTTCTTCCATGTTTACTTTACTCTGCTGCACTTAAATAACCTGACCAACAGAAGCTTATCATTATATCCAGTTTCTTCAATGAACCGCAAAAAACTGACGCACAGAAATGTGAGCACTGATTATTAGTAAAATATACAACTGAGTTGTCGAATCACCCGCTAATATCATGCTTCATTCATATTCATCATGTTTACAAGCGAACGAATTCACCACAAGATGACTGATTCACGCGGAAGACAAACCTGGGTTAACACCACTAAAAGGAAAATCTGGTGTAGAAATCGCTCAACTTCACGTACGTTTACCCTCAAACAGGAGCTTAAATGTCCTGCACATTAGGCGCTTGTTTGTAATATTACATGTATTATATTAAGCTGAAATTACAGCCGCGCTCAAACGTAATCTACCCAATGAAGTACCCCACTCTCCTTCATCAACCCGCTTTCTTAGGTTATTATCTGAGTGGTGTGACATTCATTCTGTGTGAAAATTGTTCAATAACCTTGAATTTTATTTAACTGTATTTGGCAAGAAACAAACAGAAACATTAACTAAATCTAGAATATTAAATCATAAACTCCCAGTCGAGACAGGCAAGTACAATAAAACACGATATGAGCACAGAACATGCAGTTTTTGTCCAAACACTAAAGGAGATGAATTTCATATTTACTGGAATGCTCTCATTTTATTCAGGAAAGAAAAAAATACATAGATAAGAAATATTTTACTAGATTGAAGGTGTTGTTGTACAGGAAACTGATGCAATCAGAGAATACCATGGAACTTATAAGATTATGTAGCTTTTTACATAAAAAATTATAATGAAATTTTTTGCTGAGGCTACTAGAATTGAGTCAAATCTGGTTTGCTTGTGTCATTTCTGTGTAGAATATCGTCAATTTGTGAGTGTGTGTCCTCCTGTGTCCTCCTGTCTCACGCTTTTATGTACATTTTTGTACAATAAGCTTTGAATATCCTTGTTACACTGTTGAAACGACATACAACTTGGGAAAGGGGATAAGAGGGTGTTGTGTTCTACATGTATATAACCATGGCCAGATTGTAATCGAACTCTTTTCGCACCCTTACGTAACATCCACTAACAGAATAAAATAAACAGGCTACACAAGCACTCAAATTAGAATCGCGCAATGACTGAAATAACAAGAACAGCAACAAAACACAAAAAACAGAGACCAAAAAACATCGTGAAGATGCTTACAGACCGAGTTAAATGTTAATCAGGAACTCAATCTCAGAGAAGACAAATATAGCTGACAACTTTTATCTGTCGCCGACACGGGCTGTATGCATCAAATCAGTCATTTAAAAACGTTGGTTTTTCTCTCTCGCTTCATACTGTGGGAGTCTTTCTTCATTTCCTTTTAATCGGCTGCAGTAAAATATATTGCGGCTTGAAATTCCCTTGTCATCAGATTCCGGCAAGCTGGAGACCCCACACAGAAGGGAAAAAACAAAACTTGTAACAATATAATGTACAGTAGGACCTCGTGAACTGGAACTAATGGTATCATATCTATAATTTCAAATTCGTACAGTATTCGAAGTGAAGCTTAAACTTGTATACACAACATAAGAACTTGGGAGCAGAGCAATGTAAAGAATATAATATGGGAATTTCACGAGTACAATGAGTTCAAAGTCGTGAGTTTATACTCTAAAATAGTAGATTTTGCCCGAGCTACAAAGACTGTGTTAGGGAACAACATCACTGCTCTGATCCAACAGATAAGCCATTCGTTTTGACTATCTCTGTTTTGCTGGCTCTTTTCATTCATGCTGACTGCTAGTGCTACACAGAAATGACAATATCCAAGAGCTGAACCACTGCTAAAATATACTGGATAAGATTACAGTTGCATCAAAGACTTTCATCGAAACATCATTCTGCATTTTGCGGCAGACTATTCACTCATGGCCAGGACGGCATTATTGGTCCGAAATAAACCCTCATTGCTTAATAAACAACAAGAAGACGTTCATGTTAAGTCCATGACCTGGGGCACTAAAGAAAGAGCAGGTCCGTCACAGCATTATGGATGAAATATCTGGCAAAGCATCATACTGCTTCATACCATTTCGCCATGTCATTGCTTCAAGTTGTTCCATTTCCCTCCTGTTCCCATGCATATTTTATTCTATTCAATCCCCTCTTGCATTTCCACTTCTATCATATCAGAAACGTTCATAATGCCAGGCCTCAGTGAAAGTAAACATGTGTAATCAGTCAGCTTTTAAGGCACACCCTCAGATTGTTTTCAGTTGCGAGCCAGCCCATAGGCCATGATCACATATCTGCTGTTTTACAGAAATGGAGTGTGTACGCCATATTACATGAATGTCAAATTCACCTTTCGGCGAGTTCGTTAAGAAGTAATGTTCTCCGTCTGTCCATTTTCGTTCGTTCATTAATTCGTTTGTAGGCTGTATTTAATATCGGCTAGCTCCAATTTCCACTTGGGTTATTCTATCATAGCTTTTATAGTTTCCGAGATGAGCAACCGTATCCACCATTAGCTGATTAACAGAGGCGTAACGCGGTTTTGTTTTTGTTGTTGTGTGTGTGAGTATGGGTGTCTCTTGTACAACTGTGATTTTGGCATATACAGTGTTCTTCCGTAAAGCGACTGAAATGTAGTCCAGCATCTCTATCCGGCAAACCACGGCTACCAACCATTCTCAACAATTGAAATCATCTCTTTCTGCAACCAGTGAGATGTCTCTAACACGATAGAACTGTAATCCTTAGTGCTAATTGCCTCCCCTGTCTGGTCGTCCCTCCGCTAGTAATTTCCCCTTTTGACGAACAAGGGCGAGGGCTGAATAGAAGGGAAAGAACTCTCGTAATGGAATATATAGTTCTTTGACCAGCCAAACCGTATTAGTGACAACCAATTCAGGAATTTCTCAATCACCGACCACTGGCCACGATCGATACACCACATTGTAACAGTGGGACTGTGCCAATGAACCGACTGGCCACCCCATCTCACATCAGCTTTAGATGGGGGTGGAGCGTTCAGCTGCGAATGTCTAAGGCTGGAGATGGTGGGCGAGGAGAGTATAACTTAACAGGGACCAACAGTATGAGTATGAGGAAGAGATTTTCGATTAAATGCCAGAGGTTATTTGGAAACAAAGTGGAGGCGAAGGACAGAATGACCAACCAGAGAGAGAGAGAGAGAGAGAGAAAGAGAGAGAGAGAGAGAGAGAGAGAGAGAGAGAGAGAGAAAGAAAGAGAGAGAGATGCAGAAAAGTAAAAAAGTAATCGAGGTAGAGGGAAGGACAAGACATGGGCTGCCAAGGAGTGGTGAATAGGCCCCTGATATCACTCTGATGGGTTTAATCGATACATTTAACTCGTCCTAATGACCTTGTTGATCGGGCTAGAAAGTGATTTATCCGGAGGGCTGAGGAGCTCTCATCGATACCGGGCAGGCAATAGACTACTGTCCTCAAGGTACAGACCGCTCTGTGATCTCAGCAATGGTTGCAATCTAGAGCTTTCTCTCTTGGAATTGAACAGCCAATGATTAAAACAGTTTAGGAGTGCAAATACAGGACGAAGACTTAGCCAACTATGGCCATCTGGCCCTTTTTGCCTCAGATCCACCTTGTTGGAGAGATAAGTGAAAGTTAAGGCTAAGTCCAGACTTAATGGAACACGAGCTTGATCTTCTGGTATGGATGGTTAATGTGGAAAGAGAAGATACCTTCGTTCGGTGCGGTTACAAAGTAACTAGGTTGGTTCTGGTCTGGACCTAGCCTTAAAAGCTTACTGCCTCACATCTCTTCCTTCTCATCTGGATGGCGATTCGGAGCCCGGGCTTCCTTCTCGAGAAATTTTGAACCTGAGCAACATGAATCTATTTTACCCCATACGATTAGATGCATGTCAAAAAAATAAAGAAAGTGATAAGTTTGACACACGTAAACTATGCAGAGACTTAACGGTTTCATTATTTTCTTACGGCGACAACAGCAGCACAGGCGGTAAAAGCAACCATGTTAGTAGCAATGTAGATGAAAGGGTCCATTTTATCCAGACATAGCCATTTCTCCGAGCTCAAGCCGCCTATCATGGTTCAGATACATTGTTTTTATTCTGTGAATGTCCCTCCCTATACAATCACTGTGCCCCCATCCCTTTCAAAGTGCCTCTTGCAATTGTATAAAAGATAGCTTGCTACGCCACTGCCAAGAAACACATAAGAATAAGAATAAGAACAACCACCACCACAATAATAATAAAACCAGGGCGGACAGCAGACAAAAGAACATTAGGCCATAAGTTCAAAACGCCGCCAGCCTCGAGGGACACTAATGAGTGCAGGCGTATCCATCACTTGCTCAGCTCATGACATCCAGATGCCTTACGGCCAAAGCAATGGCGTTGCAAAGGGGTATTGAGACTGGGGGACTGTGAGGGGTCACAAAAGTTCTTGGATGGGGGAGGAGGGTGAGGAAGGCAATGATACTATTACATCGATCACGAGAAGCTGGTTCTCAGGTTTTTGTTTTTTTTTAATTTGGTTTCGGTTTGTTCTGAAAGGGAGGAGGGGTTGCAACAAGGACAAAGACTTGAGATTCTCTCAAGGATTCCCTCTTGTGGTAAGCAGACACAGGACCTAAAATCTCCTGATCTACGCTACTGGACCACAGAAAACGTAACTCTGAAAGACAAACATGAAGATTTGTTTTTCTTCGCCAGTGATCGACGAGCTTCGTGACAAAGGTAAGCGGGGTAACTTCTCACGATGACATGACAAAGGGCGGTACTCTTTACAGCAACAAAACATTTTCACGCCATCAAAAAAAAAAAATTACTCAAGACAGAGTACAATAGCAATGCATCTTTTTTAAAAAATGAGGCAGAAACAGGAAGAGCGAGACCTGAAAGCAAAAACTGACATTTTCAAAATGGTTTTTATTTACGGTTGCCCAAAGTAGCGTTACTGATGTCATCCCTTGTGACCCCTCAAGTTTTTGCCATCATCTCTGTTGCCGAGTTAGACTTAAGCTGCAGCATTGCAGGCTATAATACCATTCTACAAGTTGCCAATGTTACAAATAGCAAAATGTTCGCGTGGGGCGTTCTTTGAATGAAATCTATAATATTGTGACGACAGAATCCAAGCTCAGAAATTTGGAAGGTGGCCAAACACCACCCAACTTCCCCCATGGGATAGCCCCGAGACTGGCTAATGGTCGTACTAAGACAAATGTGGGACATCTTGAAGATTGGCTATAGATATACTATCCTGATATCAATATAACCGAATATTTTTGAAGTACATAACACTGCACTGTGATCAATGTGGGGCACCTTAGAGGTTTAACCACAAACTGTTCACATATCAAGCTGGTACACTTAAGGAGATAGCCAAACACTGTATATTATTAATACTAGACAGCTCATACGCTATACTAAGATAATGACACTCTGAAGTTAGCTATACACTGCTCTGAGATCCTTTGCATTACACTGCCAGACTTACAGCAGACCTTACTGCATGTCTGTTCAGAGCATCACCCTCTTTCATTCATGCACTTAAACACTTTTTTTTTTCTGAATAGTCTTTAACAGATTTAATGAAACAAGATCGGATGTCTACTCGTATGAGGGAAAAACACGTCCCCGACAAGGTACCTGACACTGTCCCCTTCCCTCAACTTTCAGGGCTTTATCGAGTTTGGAGAAACACTCCCAGAAAACGTATAAGAATACTTCCATCAGCGGAAGCGTCCTCGCCTATCCTTTTCACGTTGCTGTTTGTTGCTACTGAAACCAACTGGGCAGGCGCTCAGAATCCATCACCATGAGGATTCATGGACATTTGTGAGATTCACCAACCGTGTGAGAGCGAATGTATGCATGTGTACATAGTATGTAAAGACCGAGTGTACATAGTATGTAAAGACCGAGTGCTAAAAGACCGAGTGCTACAACACAACCTTTCAGACATTAACGTTAACAAGGTGAAGATGCTCACTTCCCTTCTATTGATCTCATGAAACAGGGACGCACTACTTTCTTGCCTCTCTCCTATCCCCTCAATGACAATAAGAAAGGAGGGCAGAAAACGACCTAATTTGCTGAGGAAAATATCTAATTCGGGGAAGTATAATTTTTCACAAGGGACTATCGAGTGAAGGGAGCCAGAAAATGGCCGCAATTCTCTTCACATGGCCAACTGCTGACGATGAGGCGCGAGGGTCTCCGGCAAGTCGTGGGCTGAGGACCCAGTGCACAAATCTCATTACGGTTTACTGCCTTGCAATGATGAAAAATGAAAAGGTTCTTCGATCTCCCTGTCACCAGGGAGAACTGGACATGAAAGAACCTTGATGAATCTGCTTGGCGCGGACAATATGGGCAGTAATGTCCACCTCTGTTATGTACCGATGTCAGATAGGTCCCCCTTCGTGATGCCAGCGTCTCACGGTACCATGCAAAGTTGAGTGAGGGCGTCCTCTATGTCACGTGCTGATGTAGCATTATGGTAATGCTCCTCTGTAATCGGCTTATATTGTCGATGGGTCCGTTTACCGGGGGGCATTGCATGGCCACGGAGCGCTTGGCTCATGTCGAAATCAAATAGGCCTCGTTACGGCAAAAGAGCCCTCAACATTCCTGCCCATTGCCAATGACAAAAGCTGACAGTGCTCGGTAACTTGGTCTTATAAAGAGACACATGTGGTTTTACATCTAAAATTCCATCAGGAGAGGAGTCAGAGCTAGCTGCCTTCAGATATCCATGTTGAAGTGTATAACATGGCAATAAACAAAATGTGGTTCGAAGAAAAGGTCACGTACAGCCGTTGGCATAAACAGACCAAACTCGTCATAAAATGTTTAAGATTTTAAGTAGCAGAGCTCATACGTAACTTCCTACTGTGTCATGAAACCAGCTTGAAATTCTGAGGAAAATGATATCAATATTTACTTCTGACAACCTATGAATTATGATATTAACAAGGGCAATAACAATTCGTCATATTCCCTCTTTAAACCACCAACAAACTCAGCTTGCAAAACCAGTCAAACCCAGACCACTGTTACATCCAGACAGAAAATCTTATGCTATTTGAAAGACAATAACCCATCATTCCCCCCGAGGGCGTCCAGATCTGTTTCATTCTGGGAGAGGAGGGGGTCATTCAGGTTTCCACTGCCATCATTAAATGATCCCCTGGGCCAACAGCCAGTCTGCGAATGTGACAAATGAATGAAGACAGCCCTTCTCCCACGCTGAAGCATCGAGACCAGGAGTGGAAATCTCAAGTTTAAATTCCCAGTTGCAGAGACTGTGCTTAAGAAGGTTCCTCGCGCATCAAACTACGCCAAGTAACGCCAAATCATGCGAAGAGAGTGTTGAACACGTATTGATCCCACATTTGGAGATCCCAGTCGTACGAGTGAAAAACCTTTGTGAAAAACACCATGAACCGTCCAAGTGGCCGAAGTCGTTAAATCGATATAGCCATACTTTTTTTCTCCATTTGTGTAGAGGGGGGACATCGAACAAGACTGGACGAAAACAAACCGGGGAGAAGGGAGACTAGATAAGGAAAGAAAACCCTGTAATTGGGTATGAATATACGAGCATTAAATGGAGGACAGGTCAAGCCTGTTTGGGGTGCAAACGATCCCACAATCTATAATCTCATAATGTCCTTGGCGACCACGTCCGCCATCTGTGATCTCGCAACATCCGAAAAAAGGTGGTGTTTGCATGTATCGATATACAACGATGATTTATAGGGTGTCAAAAGCCAGTATCACCATAATTTGTCTACTGTGTTAGGACAGTGTCGGTGTATAATGTTAGGAAAAAGTGATATATTACATCATTAACACACTTTTTCGACCTACAGATCATGTCGCTGAACTCAGAGGATAAAATATATCACAATATAAGAAGGCTTGTAAAAAATGTGGGTTAAACTTAAGAACTACACAAAGAAGCGAAAAACACAAAAGAGAATTTACCAAATGTTGCGACAAGCTTGTGACCGTAAGTCAGATCATGATGACATAATCATCCCTCTGATCCTATCCAGTATTTCAGACCCAACAATCCATGGATTGCTCCATCCAGGGTTGTAACCAGCACCCCTGAAACGCTCACGCCATGCGAGAGGCTCCAAAATGGTGAATTTCGATAAGTAGTTAGTATGTATAGACACTTGTACACAAACTAATGGGAAAAAAGCAGAGGAAAGAGTCTGAAAGAATGCAAAGCAACATACATTTTTACTTTTGTATTGTGTCGGGGAGTGTAAAGAAAACAATATCAACTACACAACAACAACAACAACAACAACAACAACAACAACAACAACAACGTACCACGAGGTCCCCAGTGTACACCGCCATAGGATCGTCTCAGGATGTCTATTTACCGGGTCACACTCACCCAGCCCTCTTTTCCTGCTTACGTAAGACCATTTTGTCACGACCGTGCCAGTTATCATACGACTTGCACTGTTATTGTAGGCCTACAAAGGTTCAGTCTGCGTCACTTCTTCCCTTGCTTGAAACGGTGGATGACCGAAAAGATGGGTAAAGAAAGAAAGAAAGAAAGAAAGAAAGAAAGAAAGAAAGAAAGAAAGAAAGAAAGCTGATTAAGCCAAGGTGACACACTCATCCTTCAAAGAAAAAATAGACCGTTGATTTTCTGGCCCTCATTGCAATTCAAAGGACCATCTCCTGAGATCTTCTCCTGAGCACTCGCTAGTTCTGCGGCATTTGGTTGCTGTCAAGTTTTACAGAGTAATGTACTCGGTATCGGGATCAAAAGCGTGAAAATATAATCAGTACTGCATCGATATCTTAAATGTGGTATCGAGCCAGAACTTACAGTCGACCTTGGCTAACTGTTTGTCACGGATGACGTTGCATCACGTGACCTTTACTTCCCAACATGCTGTTTCATGTAGCTCTTAGGATAAATTCTCTGTGCACAAAGTCCACGTGAGTACACTCGGTAGCATGTAAGAGGCTGAAGAAAATGTTAGATGAAGTCAAGCAGTGGTTTAACCAATCACGCTTGTCCGCCCTTATCGAGTACTAGCTTGCTCGCAAACTGAGAGACCAAGATTCCATCTCCTGCCTAGACGACCAAACTCTGTCGAGATCATTTCAGTACGACGAATTCCGACACTTCTCTTTACACTCTGATAATAAAAATCCAGGTTCTGTTCCCACCATCAGAGTCTAAACTGCAACGTACAAACAGCGTGGCTACTCCTTCAGGCCTGTCTGGGTGAGATCTTTCTAAAGTGGAAGCTCGCACAGAAACACTGAGAACTCCACGGTGAGGTCTATGCTCTTCTGAACGCGTACTGCAGACTGCCATTTATTCATCATATTCCTTCCCAACGGCAACTGAGTCATCTCCAGACTGAGGTCTTAACTATCTCGTCGTTTCTCAGTCCCAAGAAATTCAAAACGATGCCTTTAATTTTTTTTTTCATCCGGGTCTCCAAGTCTATAATGTTCTCTCAATAGTATCACATAGGCCAAGGGAGTGACACAAAGTGCAAAGTCCTGCTCCAGTACCTCATGCCAAGAAGATCAAAATTAGGTCTCAAAATAATACAGATGAGACTGTGCCCCGGGGAAAAAGCAAATAAGGCCAGGCACATACAATAATGAGATGCAAAATTTTTCGAAAACTTATCCGGACCATGTAGACGAGTGTTTTTCGTTTGTTTCTTGTTTTTTGTTTTTTTTTTTGTCTTCCCAGTGATTTAGTGTACCTTTTCCTTCTTCTATATTAATATCAAACCCCGTGACATATGACGTCCGTGCGATGAAACATTCCAGTCATTCACATCTAAAGTAACTGTTGGTAACGCGACTTAAGCACCATATTGGTGATACAGTCTGTGACATCACATTGAACTCAGTCCCACTGTTAAAGACAACGTGACATTGTAACTATTATACGGTAAATAAAAGCGTGAATCTCTTTTTATATAAGAGAATTGTACCTCCTTCACTTATTAGCTCGTATTCACAAAAAATCTCAAAAGTAGGGTACATCGGTCCGTGGAAATATTATATGAAAATGTTTAGAACTTATGATCTCTGCAAACATTTATGAATTTTGGATATGTCGTAGTTCAACATTATATTTGTTAGCAGCCTGTTATCCTTTTAAAGGGGTAGGGGAGGGGGCGGGTCCTCAAAATGAGGCTTTGGGGTGAAATTATCAAGGTCACGGTTTTGCTATTTTTAGGTAATTTGACATGTCTAGAATCCAGACAAAGTGTTGATGACTGCAGAAAAATCCATGTTTTGCCTAAAAAATATATCTGAAGATGGTGACTGGAGCTTTGTTTTCGTCAATTTGAGGTATCCTTGTTGAAATTACGTACCTTTGACCTTGATTTTGAGCTTTAAGCCATAAAAATCGACCCATCGTGTTGCATGTCAAACGAAAGAAAATGTTTTCCTCTACTACAATCTATGATGAGATTTGACCAATGAACGTATTATGCCGTAAAGAGTTATACTGAACTGAAGCATAAATTATGTTTAGCACCAGTCCTCCTGCTATATATAGCGAGGTCAAGACCTTCTTTTAACTCGGCTCAGGCGACAAACATCGGGCGCCTATTTGATTCGCTCGTCGTATTTCGTGTGTGCTCGCCTCGATTGACCTAGTTTTCTGAGTGGTTCGGGCCATTCGTAATAGACTCGTTTTGTAGTTTACAATAACAACAGCACGTGAACTCCCTGATCAATGTTCGTGTACATGTATGAAAGTGTCTCTTCTCAGAACTCAAAATATTAGCCTCCTTCATTATTGATTGGGGAATTTTTCTAAATTTTTGTATATAAGTTGCTCAAATGTGTTCAAAAACTTGTACAAAAACATATTTGGACTTTCATTGTTATTTCATTCAGATTGCACTTTTGAAACTTTTGATGGCCGATTTCTCAAAACTATATTTTTTATTACGAATTTCCAATCTCCATCGTTATTTCTGGACCAATCTGTGTAATTTTTTTTTGTTTGTATATAACAACTCGAAATGTGTACGTAAAATATAATAGAGAGATTTTTTTTTCAAATTTTCTGAAATTCGTAGTGTTTTTGTCAAAAAGTTGTGAAAATTAGTTATTTAGTGGAACCCCATATTTGAAACTGTGTAAAATAGAATTTCATCAGGATATCAAAAAAAACCTCTCTATTAGCGTTGAGAAAATATCTGTGGACATGTCTGTGTAAAATTTCGAATGGATAGCTTTTCAATTGACGGGGGAGATATATCTATTGAAAGTGACATATTTTCATGTAAATATTCAAGATGGCGGCCGTTTCCAAAGCAACCAAGATATAAACATGATATTTTTTCACTGTTTTATACTAATTTGAACATGCTGAATTAAAAAATGATAGTTAAATTTCACAAAAATGTGGCAATTGGAAAATCGCCCTCGGGACCTGCCCCCCCCGCCCTCTTAAGAGAACGCGGCTTCCACAGAGAAACAGCACTGCACGATTCCTGCTTGTAATTCATAGATTCATGGATAAATCGCAAAACAATGCCCTCTAATAAAGGAATCAGAATGTACGTTGCAAAGAGACCAGTCAAGCTTGATTTAGAATGTCTGATTGTACAAGAGAAGTTATTATCGAATCCTCAAAAGAAGGTTCATTATAAATTAGGCACCCATGGCTGCATCTAGAAAACAACGGGAAATCAATACTCAGATATGGTAAGAGATGGAAAAAAAAATCCTGCTTGTAACAAATGATAAAACGGGGTAGCGGATGAAGTCTTGAAGTAATTAATTTGGAGCTGAGGCATCTCTGAAATCTCAGAAAGAAAAAGTACCTCCTAAATGTCAAGTACAAGTTAGCCGGGGAACGTTGCCTGAGACAAAAGGCCACAGAGGCAAGTCAAGAGTGAGGCGTGGCTTGTCTGTTGTGAAGATGTTACTACAAACAATGGTGACAAGGTGTTTTGGATAGTGGGTGGCCAGAGGGGTTGTGATAGTCGGAAGGGAAGTGGGGTACGAGTGGAGAGCCTTAGGCGAAAATGACTTATAGTTGAACTATAAAAAAACGATTCCGAGCCCACACGAGCCATTTCCACGGTTATATTATATAGTATACTATCATGCGTAAAGATAATTACCACTCTTGTCAAGATAACTAGTAGACTACCGGTAGTTCTATCTAACATTTTTTTTATTATATTGCATTTGTTACCAGTTTTCAGCATTGCCCGATAATGTCCGTTGGTTTGCTGCCATTTCATATTTATGTTCTTTACGGCTGTATTACACATACACATACACACACAAACCCACAGATAAAGGGTCTGAAAGCGAAATCCGTCATCATAAAGTCTTCATTACGCCCACAAAATAACGCTGGGAAATTCGTCTGAGTCCCAGTCCAATTTATGTACTCTCCCGGCCAAAGTGTGGAGGACTGAATCTACTCGTGGCTGATTTAAATTGGATTTTGACTTCCTCTCATCGACCCACTTATTTCAATCATAACAACTGCGGCCGTCCAGAGAAGAGACGCCACTTGGGGCGAGGACAAGAACTCGCCCGTCTCCGCACTTTCCATCGCTACTGCTTCCTTTCCAATTAAAATTAACTTTCATCTCCCAAGATCCGACTTGACATAATGACAAATCCGGCATCTCCACCCAGTATTTCTTGTAAGAGTCGTTTTCTTTGCCCTCTTCCTCCTGGTAAAAAATTCATGAAGAAAATGTGTTGCTGGTCGGAGGAAATCAGCGTCTGTTCCACTCAAGATACAAGGTGGGAAACGACGTCAGGGAAAACAATAGCCTACTGCTTAAAGAAGATTACTAAATCTGGCAGCATTTATGGCCACTCCCACAACAATGGATCTTCACCACCAAGGAGAACTCCATACACAAACACACACACAGAACATCAAAATGGCATGCTATAAATACACAGAGGATGTGAAATTTCCTTTCCACACCTATACACTCCGGAAAGGATACATAATGGGCAGTGCGCACATTTCTAAGCAGATGCTCTTATTTTCCAAAGCAGGGAGATCTTGTTTTATGTCAGTTCTCAATTCGAATTCGATACAGTGATAGACAAGATCTTGCTATAAATCTCGCTCTATCCATCACATTCACTTCACTTCTTCATCAGCTTTCTATTTTGGTGCACCTCTTATCCATCCCTCTCTCCTTCTCCCTTTTAAAGCCCTCGTTATCATTTAAACTTTTTTTTTTTTACATTTCACTCTATCCATCATCATTCCTACCTCCTCCCATCCTTTCCTTTACATCCCCAGGGCCTGCGTGATCTCCTGGCCCCTTCAAATTTGCGTTAAGTGCTCATACATATCAGTAGAGAGATCATCTCATATCTTCAAACCGCGCTCAATAACTCAATTAGAGAATAACTCTGATGAATATTCATAGAGGGCCCAGCCCCTCTCCGTCTTGAAATTCCAGGCGTGGGGTGTTAACCAACCCTGTCGGCAGGAAGAGGAAATTTTAATTCTCACCGGCATCCTCCAGCCGCCTTCCCGCATTTGATTAATGTGGCTGTCGATGTATGATTTGCAAATACACGAAGAGAGACTGCAAAAAAGGATTCGTCTGCGTCTTTTTTTTACTTTTTTTAAAGTACAGATCTTAGTGATATACTGCTTCTTTACTGATCGATCCTAAAGGTTGGCATTTTCAACATGCACGAAAAAGAAAACGCATAAGAAGTGGTTATGATTTGATCCATGGCTCCTTTTTCTCACTTCTCCAACCATTTCGCTTAGGGCCATTTCTCAGACTTTGAGTAGGATGTTCACTTTCCGTCGCCTTCAAAACAATATCGGGGAGCTAAGGCCAAACTATGATCTACAAAGCAATGTTTTGAGGGTGAACTGAGCGCATCAATTTCAACTGTATATCAAATAAAAGTTAATGTTGTATTTCGCTTCTGTATTGATTAATATTAATTAGGCGACAAGTCTATGGGCGGTTCATAATAAGTTACACCAGCTGAAGTAAATTCAGCATGGAGCCAGTGCTGCTGAGCTTGATACATGTATTAAATTTAATCTCCCCATTAACGAAGAAGGGCGAATTGCCATGCAGAACACAATGAAAATCCCTGTCCCTTTCCTACAAAGTCCCCAGTACTGTACCGTGGAACACATAAGTAAATGTGATGCACACACCTAAATCTAGCGACCCTAGTCGGATTCGCCGGTGCCAAGGCCTGGACTAAAAGCAGGCAGACAATGCGATGGTATTCTGGGCGGATCTCAGCTGCATCCCGCACTTCCGAGAGCTCTCTAGAATTTCGAGCCCGAGGGCTGCAATTTGTTGTCGCTTTGTCTCATGTAGTCCACCACTGAAAGCCCCCACTGATCGTATACAAAGAAAAAGTCAACGTTAACCAAATCTGAAAGAAAGATGTGAACCATTTTCCTGTTTAAGTTCAATTTCAGTGACTGATACAAAAACGAAACTGACGAATGCCATAGTTACCATGCTGATCTGGTCTGGGCTTTACCCTGACAAGTCTGATGATTAGGGGTCCAAAATAAGGCAAATTCAAACTGGCCGAGAAATCTGGGCTGACATTCTGAAGATTTTATGCTTAAGTCATCCGTTCCCTCTACTCTGCTGAGCCAAATCAATACAGCAGAGTCCTCTTAAAAGATGCACGGTCTTGAGCTATACCCAAGCACTCATCAAACGGCATTCATTTCTCTGAGAGTAGATTTTACATCTCCACTAGAAACTCACGATGGTTCTACGGCTTTTACAATTTCGGAAAGCACAAAGCCCAGGAATTGTGATCGCACACAAAATATTCAGTGAGGCTTGAGGAAAAATAAGGAATTACTGGAGCCTTAAAATAGCTCCTCCTAATACAACGGAGAGAAGATAAACACTACAAACACACAAAAATCAAGCACCAAAATGCTATGACGATATCCTCAAACTTAGGAAAAATTGTTAACCACCATGAGAGAAAATGCAAAGCTAGAATCCACTCTTGCATATATCCTCTCGCATCCTTCCGATCACACTGAATAGATGATGCATAAGATGATATGCCAAATGACTTAATGAGAGGTTTACGATTTTATACACATAAAGACGGGCGATATACAATAAGCAATTAAGAATATTGTTTTGATACGCTATGAGAACATGAAAGTGGTTATCTTCTATTTTCCCTCTCTCATCCAGCTCGCCTCTTTAGCTCCTTTCTCTCTCTCCGTATTTCTTTTGTTAATATTTCATGTTCTTTTTTCTTTTCCTTCTCCACCACTTTCGCTTCCGTTCCCCATTCATCTGTTCTGTTTTGTATGTAGATCTATGAAGTCTGCTTCCCATCTCTCCTTTACAATCTCTAAATCAAGTTATAAGATGTTAAGATTAAATAGTATTCTCTTCTGGGAGACACTATTGACAGTTACGTTACAGTTACATCAGGCATAGACTCACTATCATATCACTGCACTTTTACATGTTCCTCATCCTCTGGCCACCCGTCAGTATCTCTCTATAAATCTGACGACCCATCTCAACCCAACCTCCAACTGAACCTCCAAGCGTAACCATTAATCAAGAATGTTTTTTTATTCTGTTTTCTTCCAACGCTAAGCTGCCGATTAAATGTCAGAGTTTCGCAACTTTTCGGAACACAAAAAGTGCTGTCATTCACCCATCAAAGGTGGACACCTTTCAGAAATCTTTGAAGGAAGAAATAAATGACCCTGTCCCCAGTAGACGAAAAAACAGCCGGAAATTTCGCAATTGGCTGCACTTTGCTACCAAACTGTCGTAAATTTTGCAACATTTCTCCATCCACTCTATATGAAATCGCCAACCCATCAAAACAAGACTCTAACGAAATCTATGAAAAAGAAACATAAAAACAAAAACAAAACCCAATATACTCGTACGACACTAGGTCTAGTTCAAGTTGTATAATGTATCAATATAAACCCACACAGTTCTGATAGTCGGCCAAATTCAGACTATCTCATGACGATCTTGCGCAAGGAGACGTCACGTTGCCGTGTATTAATCTCGTGCGAAGGGAAGACGAAAGCGTTTTTCCTTGTAAGCGTCAGATTAAAGACGACCTGACATTACCTGACGGTCCGAACGTACATTCATCTAGACACCTACAGCCGCTCCAGTCACGATAAGAATGAGAAAAAAAGACATACGCAAGACATGCCCTCAAAGCATTCGTCGACTATTTTTTTTTCTCTATTCACATTATGCACGCATTATGCACATTAACCTTGAGCTTGGGAGGGGACCATAAATTATGACATCATAAGACATAGGGACACATGCCGTCAGGTAAGATGCAACCATGGGATCGGTCAAAGGTGTGTTTCACTGGAGTCGTTGAATCTTGGTAATCTGGCGTTGATCTGAACATCGTGTGAGTTTGTTTTTTTTTTTGCAGACAGATAAAAATACACACACTGCTCCAACACAGGTCCCGTGATGTCAAAAAGTACAGGCCCGTTCTACCTCCCATGCTATGTAAACTTCGCAACTAGGCAAATGACAAGCTGAAACTAGGTTGTTTGGGGGAAAATGAGCTTTCATCTATATTAGGGTATCTATATTAGGGTTTCTTCTTTGGAGAGAGGGGGAGGGGGAAGGAGGAGAGGGGAGGAAGAAGTGAAATGGGACTGATGAAAAGGATTTAACAGGTTCTTGACAAGACAGCAGAGAATTCAAGATTTCATAACTACGTTCTGAGGATAGTAATATATTACTCTATTTGACTGTCAAATGAACAAGACCTATTTGCCTGGGACAACAAAATTATCTACCCAATGTCCTTTATACAATGCCCTGGCAGTTCCTTCCTTCCATTAATCCCTCATTCGCTCCCTCCCTCCCTCCATCCATTCATCCAGTGTGTTTGTACTTACTCAGGGTCCCTGACATCAGGCAAGCTCCTATGTAAAGACATCATATCGCTGGCGTACTGGTTGTAAGCGTTGTTCTTCCAGCCATCCTCAAACTTCTTCCTCTCCTCCTCAGCGAGTTTCTCCTTCTCAATGTTGATACCTTGACCATTTTCACCTGTTATCAACGGAATAATTATCAAAATCTAAATTATCAAGCCAAGCAGAGACAAACTAAAGATGTGGGAGTTTAACCACAAGTTTTTTTTTTACTCAGCCCATGTGGAAAAATATTAAATTTACAAAGCAACAACCTTTTTTTTTCGCTCAACCCACGAGGAAAAATATGAAACCTATAAAGCATCATTTTTGTCTGTTGAAAATAGAAAGATGAGAACTATGACACATAAACCCAACTATTTGTGCTTTTTGCAGCAAACAGAAAAAGAAGTATCACTGACAACCATTCTTTTTTCTTTTTCAATACAAGGAAAAGAAAGAAAAACTTAACAATTAGTATGCTGACAAAACTCGGTTTTGCTTTCAGTCGGGGAAAAGATAACAATAGCATTATACTGGCTAGCCTTCATATTTTGTCCGTCCTAGAAAGGGGGAAAAAAACCTCTGACGGCTAGCTTTAATTATATTTCAGCTACAGGGACAAAAGTGAAAAACAAACTGCAGTAGTTAATTTCCGTTTTTTTTTCCTCGTTTCAATCATTAAAAGGAAAACAAAAGACGCTTAAATTAATCTCTCCCNCTACGCAAACTAGAAACACTACCGAAACGTCCCTAACCTACAATCCTCATACATTCTCCTTTTACACAGAAACGTAACCCTGACAGTTTCTTTATTATCCAGGAAACCATAAACGCCAACACTTTTGTGAGCCACAAAAAAAAAAAATGAAAAAAAAAACAAAAACTGGCTGAATAGAGAACATATTTTCTTTTACGCGGGCAAGGATGAGCAGAAACAAGTCTATTTCGCATGAATTGGCTCCTGTGCCGCTATTTCATCAAGTGCACAGGGTCCGTATAACCATCAACTAAAAGTAGTCGTCAAGATCACGAAAACAGCTGTGTCATGGGAGACTCCGTACAAGCATTTCTTCATTTAGCAAAACTGTGCTTTTCTCATTTCCTTTTTTCTAATTTTTCTCATTTTTCAACATTTTTCATTTCTAATCTGTTCTTACACAGTTCCGTGGCAGTCGATACAATGTCTTATGCGAAATATACCAATGCAGACATTTAGCACGTGAGAGATGTTCATGTTCGATTTCATAAACCCCATAGAGCCCAAAGAAATGCAGATGCTTAAGAAATTTCACACTGAACCCATACTGATCTGCCCAATATCTCATACAGAACCTGTCAGATACAGCTTGTATCCAATGGCATTCACATTCTTTTGCTTTCTTTTAACAAATTCAATGAAACCATGGTGTTCCCTGGAATTCTTTGACAAAGTCCCACATTTTCACACTTTTGTTCCACACAGAGATTAAACAAATTTTTGGTTCTTTTCAGATATAGCCATAATTTCCCCTGACAGCTGCGATCCTATCATCAGGTGGTTGTCATAAACAGTAAAGCCAGGCCCGAGCTAGCAGAACAACCCGGTGGTTCCAAAGACCCTTGGCCGAAATGAAACCGCATTGTGAACATTTTTAACGCCCTTTGAATACACTGATTAGAAACAGTGGCGGGTTCAAAATCTTTCGCCTTTTATCCACGCCACTTGTTAAAAATTCCATGCACGAACACTGGTTTTACCGGGATGACGTGTCTTTTTAAAGTGTCCCGCTATTTAAATGAAAATGAGAGGAACGGTTTTATTTCTGCCCTTGCTGCTACTGAAACCTGCAAGATCGACTGTTGCTAGAGAAATTCTGGAACTTGAGATGATTAAATCTCCTTGGTGTTCGTTCTCACGAGTCATCCTTAAATCTCCTCGGTGTTCTTTCTCACGAGTCATGCTTAGATTTCCTTGGTGCTTGTTCTCACGACTAGTCCAACTCCTGACCTTTTAAAGTGGCAATATAACAGTGATATGATGAAGAGACAACGTGCCGTCCGTTCTGCTGTATAAGGTCGCATTCCCCAAACTGGGACACACGGACATTCTAAGATTAATGTGTTCAAAATATTATTAATAGCAATAGTAATAATGCGGTTTATAAGTCTCGTAACGGCTAATGCCTGCTCACGCGACTTTACACTATTATTACTCAAGTACGTCTGACCACTCCAGAACTTTCTCAGCTTCCTGGGGAAGCATACAGTGCCGTTGCCATTTACAGGCGCTGATCACGAGCATTCTGACAATATTAAGCTGGTCCTGATGATAATATCGGAATTTTCTAAGTCCCAGATTTGATAAAGAGCCATGTCTGTCCAAACCACATCGTAAACACTGTACAGTAAGCCTGTCCTTTCAGTAGGAAAATTAATTTGTTAACAACAACAATAATAACAACAACTACTACTACTCAACGAAGACGACAACACCATCAACAGCAGCAGCAAGAGACGATGAATAAAACATGTCTATTCAAATAACACTGCAGACACATATCATGTTGTTACCCTTTGAACAGGAAAGTTAATTCAACAACAACAACAACAATGACGGCAACGATAGCAACGTCATTAAAAAGATCAACAGCAGAGTACATCATTATAATGTGCTTACCTGGGGCGTTGGGGTCATGTGTAGGCTCCACGACTTCTTGCAGATCTTGCAAGTCCGGCCTGTTTCGCTCTTCCACCTTCATATCTCTAGCTCCTCCCCGGTCTAGCCCGCGGTCTATGTTCACATCACGTCCCTGCTCATGCCTGAAATCGAGGCGGTCTGAGTTCGGCTGCTCTTGCTGTGGCACATGTTGTAAGTTCCTATCATCCCTATGTACATTTTGGTTCTCAAACACAAGTCTGAACTCTCGCTTGGCACCACCACCACCTCCTCCTCCTCCTCCTCCTCCACCACCACCACCACCCCCTTCCCTGTCATCACTCAGAGACGGTAACGTCCTTTTGTTGTCGGCACTGAATATGAACAATGAGACAATGTAGATAATGGGGACGAAGATGACAAGCTTGATCAGCAGGCCTCGGCGTCGCCTGAAAAAACTAGCCATGCTGCAGATTGGACTGAGACTTGTCACAGGCGAGCGGCAGGCGCGTTGGCCTCCACTCACCCGAAGAGATTATCACAGAAATGCAAGAAGGAGTGTGCGAAGGTTGACGGCAGCCCACCGACAGGGTGTCCTGTCTGCTGCACACCGTGAGGTAGGTTTTGGTCCTGTTTTCAGTATCAGCTCAAGAAAGAGGTCGAGCCACTTTCCTGAAGTTCCGCTGATACAAGGTTATGACGCTGAAGGAAATACTTCGCTTCTTCCCCCCTGATGACAACGCTTCCGACTTGGTTTATAATGCCCTGTCCACAACTAGAGAATCCCGCGCTGACGTGAGTTAAGTTCCTGTGTTTTGACATCCACATCAACCTTGTTAATCCATAAACTACACAGGTCTTAAACTTAAGCAACAGCATGCAGCGAAAGGGCTGAGGCAAGTCGTAAATAAAGAAGTCGCAAGTGACGGAAATGCTTTATTATGAAGCGCCCTTTGGTGATTTAGATGTTTTGTTTTTTTCAGCAAACCCGGTGTCAGCTTGGGGAAAGTCGATGAGAACTGGCTGAGGTCCTGGCAATATGGTAGCCAAGTGGAGTGCCTAAAGAGTGGGAAGTGAGTACCAACTGGTGTATTTTCTTCTCAGGTCCTTGCTTATACGAGCGGCTGACTCATGTGCGGGCTGTGATGACACACCAGCGACAAGTCACGACCAGGTCAGGGCTCTGAGGATGATATACAGAAAGGATTGGTTAACACATCAAAGAAGTACTTTGTATGTTTGTTTCTTTGCTTCTTCCTTCTTTCCATCCTTCCTTCCTTCCTTTCATTCTTTCTTTCTTTCTTTCTTTCTTTCTTTCTTTCTTTCTTTCTTTCTTTCTTTCCACGACCTCCTTCTGTGTGTGTCTCTCCCTCCCGCCCTCTCTTCTTTGGATTTTTGTATGCCTTCCCTTCATTTCACATCTGCTTAGTCTATCACGTGTCTTGGGGTGCCTAGCTATGACGCGAAAAGAGAAAGTTGGGAAGAAATAACTAATTGGACGTAAGATATCGAAGATGAGGAAAGAATACCTTTTATCAAATAACTCCAGACCCTGGAAAACTCACACGCCTACACAAAGCCCATTTAATTTCTTCCAAATACCTCTAATTTTATTATTTCATTAAGGTCAAATCGTGATGTATGAGCCAGTTTATAACATCATTGTGGTCGTCACTGACGTTAGTATTAGTCTGTGCAAGAAAGGCGGAAGAGGAAAATGCCAGTAAATGCATGCGGATTACCGTCTGGCAGGTTATATTGCCACGTTAAATCCTCGACAAATCACACATACATTCCTGACATCAACCACTTCCCTACAAGGACCATGCCATGAATACTTATACGGTTACTCCAATGAGTACATCAAATACAGTTCCACACGAATTTGCCGGGTCAGCATAAACAATGGCAAAAAATGCATGGCAGCTGGCCGACACGTGATAATACTGTATTATGGGAAAAAAACCCACTTTATTTTCGTTTCCGCTGGCTGAGCAAGCTCGATGGAATGGTCCTGTTTGAATCCTACATATTATGCACGCCTTGACAGGCCCACGATCCAACCGCCTCTAAACAGGATATATAAACTAAAACCGTCGGATCTACAGCTTCCGCCTGCGGCCCCGGTCAAACGTTATCAATACAGTAACATGCTGTGCACGGATGTAGGAGCAAATAATATACAAATTACCATCCAACCAATCTGCACGGATCAATAAAGATTGACAGGGGGATAACAGAAAGAAGGAAAAGGAGGGAAAGTGCAGTGGCGAAATCAGATAACCTCAGTGATGAATCCTTTAACTCTCACAGACACATAAACGAAGGATAATTTAGATGCTGGCTGATATGAGAAGGGCGTTCCAATATATAGCTATTATTGAAACCATGAACGCTGAAAATACGTTATAAATCGATTATATGAACCTTTGTAGGAAACGACCACAAGATAAATATTCAAATGAATTTTGGCAAAACTAGTAAAGTATTCCACTCGCGAACAAAAATCGCTATTTCTTCTGATTTTTTTTGTACTTTTCCTTCAAAAAAAAAATAAGGAAGATCTATATGTGCGTGTGTGGGCGAAAAGGGGAGGGGGAGCAAAGTGACTCACACGCTATTAGCAAATCCGTCAACTGGCTTAAAATGAAGACAGAAAGAGTGCAAACAATTCGCAAATAGAGGGCAGGTTTTCGTATTCTACTTTCACATGCGGATTAAAGAACAAACAATGAAATCCGAAGTACAGGGCAACAGTAAACCCCGTCACTTCGTCAGCCTTTTTCTTTCTTGTGGTGATGTCACTAATTTACCATGAGCTCATTAGCCTGTGCGTAAGAGTAATTCATTATACCTACAGTATGGGTACTTCGGATATAATAGCACAGGAATACCACTTCCAGGACGTACCTGTACGTCTTGGAGCTGTTAGTAACACACGGTGAAGTGTGTACATGGCCGTCATACATGAAATCTCTTCAGCCAGTACAATTATTAAGCAGACAAGCCAAAGCTTGGTAATAAATTACAGTTTATGAATAAGGAGATGCTAATTTTAATGACTGATTAATATTAAGAGTATGAAGGGGTCCAAAGCCCACACTGTGACGCCCTAGATCAGAAAGTGGTAAATCCTCTTATCTTTTTTTCAATCGGTTGCAGGGTCGCTGAAAGGATCCATAAAGTAAAGTATGCACAAGGAAGAACAGTACAAGGGCGACTCGACGCCGAGATGGCCTCCTTGGAAGAGTACAACAAAGGAATAATCGTCCATCCTGTTAACCAGTTGTCGAACACCCACTGACGACATATGGCTTCGGGATGCTACATGTTTATATGTTTTTATATATACGGTATAAATATTTTTACACACTTTACCCCGCACGCCTACATCCTTGTCGGAATTTTAAGGCACTTAGCTTTCTCAATTCATAGCCCCAATCTTGTTTGGCTTACCATGTGGGATGAATGACTGTATAAATTTTTTTTGCAACAGATGTGGCCAAGATTAGTGCATAACGGTACAGCACAACAACATATCCAAATGTATGTTGATCCGTTCCAAGGTCTCAAATTTCAAATTGTTCAAATTGCAAATGTCTCGTGTGTGATCCGATTTATCTCTTAGCAACTACTCAGGATCACGTTGTGGCAAACAGCCTTTGGAAACAACTATGGGGTTGCTGCAGCATGCGCAAGAGACTGCGGCCAATCAACAATCAATGACATAAGAAAAAACATGAACTAAATCACAAAATAAACGAGAACTAATAAAACGAAATGGTTTTACGAGTCTGGCAAAACAAAATGTTCCCAACTGAGGACTGACCTACTAATAGGAAGATCCCGTTTATGGTTCACTCACATTTATGATCCAAATTCAAATAATTTTTTTTTTTTAACCTAACACGCCAATACGCAGACAGTTAGTGGTGTTGCCAACCACCCAAGGCTTGGGTCTTGTCAACCAACCCAGCCTTCTCCCAAACCAAACATTTGACTACACAGAACGGCTGGTTCCGTGGGGGTAAATCACGGTTGCGTTTATCGCGTAATACATAGACATATTGTTAGTCAAATGGTTCATGAAAGACTTTACGAAGCAACAGATGTGGCCAAGATTAGTTCACAACGGATACTGAACGATATAATATCCATTTGCTTAAAAATACCGTCTGATTAATCCCCCGGCAACTATCCAGGGTCACGCTATGATAAACAAACAGCCTTAGAGGGAAAAAAAAAAACTGGAGTTGCTGCATGATGCAAAGAGACTCTGGCCAATCAATAATCAATGACATCAGAAAAACATGTACTTAATCGAAAAATAAACAATAACTAATAAAACGAAATGGTTTCACGATTCAAGCAAAACAAGATGTTTCCAACTGAGGATTGACCTAATAATAGGAAAGCCCCGCCCGTGCTTCACTCACGTTTATAATTTTATTTTACGAAAACATAAAATCATCTCCTCCCCCTCCCCCTCCCAACACGCGAACACAGGTAGCGGTCTTGCCAACCAACCAAGGCTTAGGTCCTGCCAACCAACCAACCAATGGTCTTGCCAACCGACCAAGCCATATCCCAAGCTGCCAAACATCTGGCTACACAGAACCACTGGTTCTGTAGACAGGGCGGGTAGGTCTCAGTTCTCATTTATCGCCTAAAACGTAGTTACAACGCGAGACAAGTTGTAAATCAAGTGTTTCGTGATGGATAAAAAATATTCGGCCGCGTTCATCTTTCGATAAATCACGGCTCAGACTGTGAGATGGATGACCCGTCCAGTTATGCCTTAAACAAGGCAAACGATCAAGACTACATTGACAGTGGAGTGCTTAGACGTGGTGTTGACATCAAGTAGTGAATGATCTGCATAGGCCACAACGTCCAGTCGTACTACAGCGACTGAAATTGAATCTGTGAATTCCCTATTCTGAAACTAGGAGATACGCACATGGGGATTTCTTGTAGAAATGTTTCTAAAAATATTAGCAGTGATATTTTGTGTAACTATGAGCCGCCTTCACTTAGATAGCTCTATGTTAAATCACATATCCTTCGGGTCAGCGCATAAGCTCGTATCCTACAAATCAACACAGTCATAGGCAGTTTGTGTAGCTCATTTGCGTGGATTTTTCAGGACAATTAAAAAAAACAACAAACAACTAAATTAGACAACACAAATCTCATTTTAAAAAAAACAACAACAAACCACTGACCTCGTGACTTACTTTATCTGTGACATTTGATGGATGTATTGGATTGTAGCAAGCACAAAAACATCCTATCTCTCAGTTAGGCAATCTGCCTACGGCTATGACAAAAATCAGGCCATATCCAAATTCTGTATCATTTTGTTTAGATTGCTAGGCCTGTTGTGATATCAGTGCCAGAGTACAAAATACTTGTTCACTCATAACTCTGCGGCGATTATAATTAAAAAAGGGTCTCTTCATGCTAGCTGAAAACTTGCAATCAATCCTGTTCATCTTCAAGCCTCTCTCTTTCTCTCTCTCTCTCTCTCTCTCTCTCTCTCTCTCTCTCTCTCTCTCTCTCTCTCTCACAACATTACACATCAACATCGATTTAAGCAAGGTAGTTGATCCAAGGTACAAGAAACGTCATTTGCACAAGTTATAAACATGAGCAGCTAACTAATGTCAGTGAATGTCATAGTTAACATAATGCATCAACATTATTATCTATTACACATTATTCCCTCTGGCAGCCATTAAGGGGTAAGCAATATCAATAGTCGCGAGACACACTAATTCAAGGATGTTTCTGCACTGTTGGTCACGCGTATGACTTCCATCAGAGCTGGAGGAAAACGCCATCAACATAGCTCAACACCCTGCACGGTGGCAATGTTAATCACCTCCAAACATGCCAGTTCACCTTTCTAAGCCTCGGCATACATTATGTAAATTACTGTAACGCTTGCCAGAGGAAAGAGCTGTTTGCCGTCGGAGGAGCAATGAAATCCGTGTTGACTTTTACAATGATCCTGATCCACAGTTGACGCTGGAAAAGAACAGTCTGGCTGCATTATTCAGTGACTCGGCCGGATCAATGAAATATTTGTGGTAGAGGTGGGCTGGGTCAAATCAACCTTACCAAAGGTGATTCAGCTTGAAAAGGGCGGTCTGGAACTGAGCAGGAACCCGACATACGGCAGGATACTCTAACAGTACGGAGACCAGCTCGTGCTTGTCTGCTTTAAAGACGCAAGAGCGGCTGTAGCGATGAATAGTCAAGAATGGCCGAAACAATAGAGAAGAATGGTCATAAGGATAGACAGTGAAAGACCATCCACAACTGCAAACGCTTAAAAACTGCAGCAATGACATAACTAGCCACACACAAGGTCGTTAAAACGGATGCCCATGTACAGCTGTAATATAAAATAAATCCTAGAATGGTTGTAAGAACAGAGAGCCACAAGTGGTCATATCGACAAAAAATTCAAAGATAGGCCACCAAGACCAAAAAAACAACAACCAATAACGGTCGAAATGATAAATATCCAAGAATGGCCGTAACCGCCGTATCTTAAAAAGTAGCTGTGAATATAGATACCAAAGCAAAATCGTGATACAGTACCAAAGAACAGCCGTCACGTCAGATGCATATGACCAGCCATAACAAATGATAAATGTGACCACAGTCAACAGACTCGTCTGAAAGTCCGTTGCTCATTTCTTTTTACTTACACCGAGAACATCATTACCACAAAACATCAAGGTCAAAATTTTCCTATTTATTGTGGGATCTCGATTTCCGAGCTTGCGTATCATCATAATAGGCTGCCATCAGTGCTAATATTTATGGAAAGTACCGAATCAATCAGTTTTACAAAGGAAACATCATAGGAAAAAATCTTGGCATGGCTTGTGCGAAGGAGGAAGGTGCACCTATGGACTTGTGCCATGAGATCGGTCTTCGAAACAAGTAAGACCAGTATCTGTTCACCTCCACACCTCTCTCCCCTCCACCCGTGCTGCTTCGTTCATATCGCTTCTCATTGAGCCTTACATTTTCCTTACAAGCTGCGGCTCTGCAGATTCAAAAGCTACTCAAAACATCACGTGTCAGCTCCAAGTAAATGGAAAGGGAAGCGCACTCACCCACGCTCGGCCCCTTTCTTGAAAATGTTCTCCGGGAAGAACTAGAAATGCAAGCCTTAAAGGGTACAATAAAGTGATAAAAACCTGTGGGGAAAACGGGTGGGAGCGTTCTGGCTGGCAATATCGGTTTCTTCGCATCAGGGTTAAATCTATGAAAGGCATTTTACCAGTTTCTCATCACTGAAGTAACACTCGAACTGGTTTAAAGAACATGTTGGGCTTCATCCTTGTAATGATCAGAATAAGAAAAAATCGCCTTTTGACCACCTTAAAGTGTGTGTATTTCTGAAGGCTTCATTAATGAAAATAAAGAAAACCTTACAAATCAATGAAATTGTATACAATTTTGATAATATTATGATACAAAGGCATAAACCTGATGCTGCGAACTGGTATCTATATTTTTCTGATCACTGAAACTGAAATAACCTGTTATTGTCAAATATTTCATAACAAGCTGTCGTCAAAGCACATTTATTGGCAGAGATCTGTCCCGTTGGACAATGATGGTGCGCCCTGATAAGTTTCCAGATTTGCGGCGTCTGGTGTAAATGAATCGAAACACATATTATTTTATCATTACTTCACAGCCGAACACTTCTGTTGCCTTGCTCTTCGAGGACGAGAGTTTCCTATCCACGCTACCAGTAAGATCAAAAATCAAAGGAGCAAGCCCTTGTAACTCTATTTATATACATCAGATATATTAAGTTGTCATCTGACACCTAGTACCAAGTATGTTATCCCATATTATCTTGAGTTCTGTGTTCAAATAAGCTATTACCGGAGAACCAGGGCCAAGGTTCAGTGTTATAGATTACCATTATTAGGTCAGACAGGCGGAAGATTCACAGGCTTCTTTGCTAAGAACACAGATGCTGCATGGATTGTCTCGTTACGGAAGACTCTAAGCGTTCCGGAGCGCTACCACTGAAAGGTGGAAGAGTGTTCTCCGGTAGTCCTCCAACTCTGTCTAATAGACTGAGGTGACCACTGAAAAGGAAGGTAGTTAACACAATCCTCAGACCGTCCTTCATTTCGTTCAGGGCTAATCGATTTATAGAGGAACTGAAGGCACTCGGCACGTGCGCCAAAACCAGAACTGCTATACACGAGGATTCTCCATAACAGCCTGCAGGCAGTACTTGCCCTGCTGTCATGTGACATTCTGAATATTAATTAACGCGCTCTTCAAGCCAGGCCTTACCAAAACTTGGTTCTACGTAATATGGCAGAATTTTTCCTTAATAACCCGTAATTACTTGTCAAAATATAAATACAGCAGATCTGTGATAACGTGTATGCATCGTACTTAGTTGAATTGGTAACAGATGACCAAATCAGAGTAACAATGTATCACGGGTAAATGCAACGTATCACAATTAATACATGATAATTTATATGAGGCGCTTTACGGGGCACCGTGTAGAAGATTTAATTTGTCACCATTCTAAACAAGAATTGATTCGGATTTTGACAAACCCTCCAGTCTCGTTCGATAATAAGGTTGGGAGTGAAAGGATCTGGTAAGAGAATTCACTGAGTCGTCGTTAAATTTTCAACAGCCACACTCATTTCAGATACTAAGAACAACACAAAAATGCAGTCGCGGCATCCAGATCATAACGTGGCCGCACTCTTCAACCCTCATGATGCAAATCTAAACCTCATCAGTCTTACGGCTGCTGTTCATTGCCCACCTATGTGACATTCCACTGCAGACAAGGACACACATAGACTACATGCTTTCGGAAGAGACATGCCAGAGTAATCATTGTTAAGCGATAACGACAATGGCCAGCTGGCTACCCTAGAAGGTCTTTCAAAATGCAGTGACGATCTTCGAGTTATAAATATCACATTCATGTTACGAGCTTGTCCCAGGTGATATCTTGCCAGCTCATAAAACAAACATACGAGATGAAAGGGGGAGAAAGAGAATCGTGAGAGACAGTTTTGAGTGGGTGAAAGCCAGTGTTGGAAGATAGTGCAGAATCAATGGACAACAATCACGATTCGAATGCTGACCACTAAGGCAACAGACTATGGACAGCATAAGGAAATTCGGCACAGGCCAGTCAATCATGTAGTCCTGTCATGGGAATAGCACCGACCGGATCAACAAATTGATGTCCTCTTCGCACATTGAAGCTGTGGCATAAAAGAGAGACAAATAAACTTCCGCACAGGCACTTTCCAACGAAGTGCATTCGATATCCTCCAAGTTAAGCTTTCTTAGATTGGATTATCGTGGACGCTTTCATGAAACATTTAAGGGGAATGACAAAATTTCTAATGATACAAATCAATGCTAAGAAAATTACACGCCATGTTGAAACTGATGAGCAGATGAAACTGAATGTGGAAAAAAACAAGAGAGCAAGGAGAAAAGAAATCCTGACAATGAAGAGCTGAGGGGATTTCAACAGCATCTCCTATGAATACAGATTAATTCTGCCTAGCTTGTTGCCTTCCTTCAGTTCCCTGTTCCAAATTTTTACCCAGCTTGCTCTACCCTGTAATAGCTTGCACCCACTCTCGTTTGTTAACCACTGAGCTGTAATTTGTTCTGGCACTTGTATTGCTTCCTATCATAACCGCTCGTAGAAACAGCTAGAGGTCCCTTGCAGACCATTATTGATAGGAGTCAAACCGAGTTATCTCAGACGAGCACCCTTGAATCCACACATTCATTTCCCTACATATTTGCCCTAAATGAAACCCCGTCGCGGAATAATTAATTTCACCACGATTTAATCTCGTATGCTGTGCATATCACCAGAGATGCAGCAAATGCACAATCATTTGTGCATTTACAATTTTCATAGCAATCGCCGCTGTGTCTACACATTTCGCTTGCACCACTTCGATAGCTAACAGACAAACAGATAAAGCGGCAATAAATCACTGGGCTAGGGACAAAATGACTTGGTCAAACAGGGCGCTCTATTTCTCCACATCACGCAGCCCATGTCCTTCAAACAGAGAGACGTGCCATATCGTACACGGACACAACCACGAGCTCACTCAGTGCCCAGTGCTCATAGGTTTGCAGGTGGAGCTGGCGAATTATAGAATTATAAGATACTTTTATTCCAGTGACTATAGTGCGGAAAAATTCCAAACAAATCCGTTAGCTCGGCAAGAAATCCCATCTTCTCTACTTCATACCAAAGCCGCGTGTCACACAGGGTCATTCTCTCTACCACTAAGATTTCCCCCAAAACTGAGCCGTTCCCGCAACACAGGACAAAGTCTCCTTTGGGTGCAATGTATCATGACCTGCTGGGTCGGTACCAATTTCGACTGTCTGGGGCCGGAATTTATGTACTTATTTTCTTCATGATGCAGGAAGGAATCATGCCCTTTCCCTGCCCCCTCCCCAATCCTCACTTATACACAAAAGTAATTCAGAGACGATTTCCAAAATGCATGCTTAACTGCTCCAAGCCAACCTTCGTGTGTTCAAAATGATGTTGAATAGCATCTGCTTGTACTCAAACTCCAAACTGAAAAGAATGACTCACATTTCAGCCTTCATGAGCACTTTTGTAACAAACCACACCCATCCATTCCCACAAACAAAAGTATAATTTATGAAGATCGAAATTTTTGGTCAAATAAGAACAGAGCGCGAAGAGTAAAGCTCGGCGGTGCTGATATCTTCCATTGATCCAGGGGTGAACTGATCAGTCTGCAGTGACAAGCGTTCACGCTGAGGCAATTTTCGCTGTGGACTTCCTCCAATTTCTAGAAATTTGCAATCTGACACCGCCTGCTTGGGTAAAGTCATATGTTCACAAGGAATGTCGAAAGCAACTGTCAATTTCACATCTGTCATGCCCGTCACAAAAACGTGACTCTCCCTAAAATGAAAGGATTCCAAGATATTTCAACGCCACTACTATACTGATGAAGTAACGGATATTATACAACAGATTAGATGTCACCCCACTTACACTTCATAGTAAAGGTGCAGAGTTGACATACCGCCTCCCCACCTTCCCCCCCCCNCTTTCAAAATGTATTAAAACTGAAATGAAGCTTGTCTCTGGAAATAGATCGATCTGTGAAATAAAAATTGAAAATCAGAATGGTAATATCTCGAAACCCGTTTACTGTGAGTTTGAAAATAGGCAGTTCTATCCTATGACGAGGTTCTCATGAACACAATTTCAGGACAAATGACTGGTCCTAATTTCCCATCAACAAAATCTGATGTCGATTTCCGATATTTTGTTGCCGGATGTGACAGATACCAGAATAAATGAATTCATTCTTTACTGTGTCTAGCAAAATACAAACGCAGAGGGATGTATGTTAACTGTTTCAACATATCGTTTGCTTCATGTTTGTCTAGGCCGTGCATTATGCTTGTAATGGTCTTGACACACTGTTGATGTTTCCTGGGTCACAACGAGCATAAAAGAAACATTTACAATGGCTCGTCTGGAAACGTACTGAGTAGCATTGTACAACAGCAGGCGGCAGCCAGCGCAACACTAGCAACAACCACAACAAGGCCATTAGCAACAAAATAACAGGAATAATTCGATATGATTTTATCATAAGGAACTACGTCCACTTCTTTATTACCACATTAGTCCTGGGACCTAGTAGAAGTGTTTCAACAACCCTGTGTGCCATCCCTGAATCACTGCTATCTTTTCTACTCCCTAAGGCACCATTATAACCGTAATCGAGCTGATGAACCGTAAGACTCTAAACTCATACTCAAATTCAAACTCTAAGCCATAACAACTCGACTGCAGCCATGAGGAACAATATCATGATCTCCAATGAAACAAGAGGCAAAACACCATTATCAGTACCACCGCCAACATCACAACAACCAATATACCCACCAACACTACCACCACTACAAACGACTACCACCAATAAGCCATAACAACAGTGAAACCATCAATAACATGGAAGCAATAAGTTGAGTCTCTCTCCCGATCTGCCATCACCAGATTAGTCACAAAGCCGCACCCGAAATAAGGCGTCCGATAGAGATCTCTTTCCCATGGGTCCCCGGCACGGGGTCTGGCCCGGCTCCCTACAAGATGCAGCGCTCTGTCAAGAACGCTCTGACCCGTTCCAATAAGTCCAAATCCGGGAATCACTTCTGTCAATCTCTCCGCCGACCTTCTTTTTCTTTTATTCAAATGGCCGGTTTCGCTGGTACAAGAATCTTCCACCTCCAGCTACAAGAACTTTCCGTCAAGACTGACGGGCAAAAAAACCCCCAACAAACCTATGAAGAATACTAGATAAGTAGCGGCTGTGGTCCAGCAACAAAGGTCGTCAAGCAAAAAAAAAAAAAATGTGTGGGTGAGAGAAGGGTTAGTGTGGTACGGATTAAAGTGTCACAATAATGACACTGTTAACTTTGACGAATTGGCGATGCTTTTAAAAGCTCAATCGCAAATTTGATCGATGTTCTGTTCAAGAGCTCTACCGCCATTCATCATACGCAACGTTTTAAGGAAGTCTACACAAAGGCATTTGTTAAAATTGTTGCTTGGGAAGCCAGCAGGCCTTTGATGAGCCCAGGAACATAGAAATGTAGTTTCCTCATAATTCAAGAAATGCCTGTCCGGCAAAGCTTCGAACAATACACATCTGCACTATGCGATACATGGCTGTAAGGGTAATCAATTCCGTCAATCAATAACAGCTACATTTAAAACTTTCATCTTTACATTGATCTCGAACAATGAGAACTAGTTATGATCGATGAACAAGATCCGAATGGGCTGCTCTTATTTTAAAAGTGGAACGGCCCCGTATCAAATGGGGCTATGAAACTGGCTCTGAAGAGCAGAAAATATTCCCGAATGTTCGTGCAACTATCAGGTCGAATTTATTAATATCGAACACACACTTACACAGGCGTTTCCATCATTGACGAAGCATAGAGTTGGTTTTCCGGGATCATAAAATCAATGTATTTTTTTAGCTGTATTTCCTTTCGTTTATTTTGTACGGGGATGCGGAAGGCTACCTTCGCGGTTCAGGATGAGATTAGGTAGAAAAAAAAACAAAAACTCTTGAGTTTTGAAACATAACAAAAATATTATAAGCTAACGGCGTGTGTGCACAAGAAGTACCATGTATGGTGGGTGGGGGGGGNGGGAGAGCGCTTTGTAAAGTGGCATCCCTCCCCATGTACTTTGATAATTTATGTGCGTAGTCTCAAAACAAATGCTTATTAATCGTTCCATTTCCCAGCTACTGCGCAAAATCTGTTTGGATCGTAAATGCGCATGCTAGCAGCCTCAGGCTTTCCGTAGGGGCATGTCTACATATCATGAAATAATTATTTCACACCGTAAGCACCACTGTCTGGATATTCGCAAAAGCAAATGAAAGAAGAGTCTACATAATCCAAAATTACAAAACACAGGTTTATTTACGATCCATCCCAGATGCAAAATTCAACGACTTCAAACGAAGCTACAGCCTACATGTTCTCATATCGTTCCACTTTGCTGAATCCTTTGTCGGAAAATAGAATGCTGTACCTTCTATTTACAATGTAGTTGGATAATTGAAACTCTTATTCACCACAACTTTGTCCGCGCTCCCGTGGAAATGGGATTAAAGGGAATCGAACAATGAAACTTTCATAGCAAGACTGCACCACCAAAGGATTTAAAACATATTAACAGCTGTATGCTTTGAGAGTGTCCATGTATCCATATGGGTCCGTTGTGGATCTATGAATAAGAACAAGTTCTCATCATGTCATTCATCTGTCAAGTTACTGGTGTTAAAAACAGAAAATATCGCCCGTGTTTTCGTTAAGATCATTTTCCACAAATGAGATCATACGCCAAAAAAACCACAACAAGTATCGGTTTGTTCAAATTTTAAGCCCATTGCGATGACATCACAGGAATGACTGAATATGCACACACAAACAAACAAAAAAAAAATAAAAAAAGAACTATCAGTCTTAAACATTTTAAGAGTATGTCATTTGGTGTTTTCGTGCTAATGTAATGAATGAAAGCGATTTTATTTTTCTGAGGACCTTATTTTTTGTAGAGCACGGCGTTATACGTCGATTTTGAACGACATTCGTCTGTAAAAACAGGTGGTCAGAACTGACAGATACTACTTTCCCAGAGCTCAACTAAGGGCAGTGATCCTGAGAAAGAAAGAAAACAAAAGCTGACTAGAAGCGCACCTAGCATACGCCAAACAAGAATGGCTGAACAACTCAACTAGCATGCAGGCCGAACTGGCCCTTGAGACAGCTTAAATACCATCAGACGCAGCAACCGCTGTGTAAGAATGCCAATGGTGCAAACTGCATCCAACAGAGGGCTGGAAATACAAGCAAGAGAGAAAGAGAAGGGGAAATGACAGAGAAAAGGGAGGAAAAAAAGGAAAGAAAGGGAGAAGGGGATAAAGTATAGAGCGATAATGAAGCACGAATTTCGCAAAAATGCCGTGTAAACGATCTGTGCCTTTCATTAATAAGTAATGACATGCCCCAACAATCATTTCGATAATGTCGCACCACATTCACAAGTGTACGTGCACAAGGGACGACGTAGACAGGCGATAAGCGATCTGGACTACAGCATGGAACATAAATTATGCAGATTCGGTAACAGGACACTGTAGCAAAGGACATAGTGAAATACGATGACTACACCAATGGTGAAACACGTGTGGAACAGGAACAGTCACTCAGTTGAAAAAAAAAATAAAATGGGAGTACCAACACAAATTTGTACACAGCAATAGCACTGAAATTTCAGCACAATCATATAAGCCAAATGAAAAAAAACAGTAACAGCTCACAACAGTAACAACAAAGACAAGAATTCTATGCTCTCTATCACTGCACAACTACTGTATAACAGGAAAAGGGAAGAAACTCAATAGGAAGTATAGCGGATAAGATATCACATTCAATGACCAAAAAAGAGTTCGAGGAAACTTCCTCATGAATCCACCCCTCTCCCTCCACCCCCACCTTCCAACCTAAAAAAAAAAAAAGATAATAAATTAATACGGTAGCACTATGGTTTTAAACATTTTGCAACCTGCAAAGGAAATGTTAAAATGTACAACACGAACCTTAAGCAAAACGTCATTATTCATTAGCAGGATCTGGTCCAGCCTAACTGATACGACATAAACAGAGGGCTTGTACATAAGCTAAAAAAAATGATGCCGTCATAGGCATTTATTTCATCTTCTTTTTTTCCTCACAAGTTTAACAACAACAACAACAACAACAACAACAACAACAACAACAACAACAACAACAACAAATTAAAGTCATAGGTTCAATGAGACAGAAGGCTCTTTTGAAGTTAAAAATAAAACAAACAAACACATGCACAAAATAAGACTACATCAGTCTCTATGGACTGACTGATAAGACATACGGCTCCATGGAGGCCTGAAAAAGAAATTTATTATAGGCAACTACTGAATCTCATTAGGAACGATTCTGCCAAGCATTAAACACAAGTGAAAAAGAGTTTCCATGGTTATGGAGCAGGACACAAGACACTTTGGAGGCTTAAGCACTAACAACAACAACAACAACAACAACAACAACAACAACAACAACAACAACAACAACAACTTCACTATGACCAGCTACTGAATATCTGTCTTTCACTTGAAAATGTCCTGCCTGCAAAGCACTTGAAACATGTTAGTCGGAGTTTCTGTGGACTATCAGTTAGACACAATATGGCTCTTCAGATATATATATATATNTATATATATATATATATATATATATATATGCACACACACACATATATTTATTATGGCCAAATACGGAAAGTCTAGATAATTCATTAGAAAAACTCCTATTAAGCAAGTAAAAGTGAGCAGCATATAGATCGCCTAGTATGGCAGAGGCCTCTTCACAACGATGACGAAAAGTGAATAGGTTCCATGCTGAGGAATTTTCATCCGATAGTTTTCCTCATTGTCCGTCTTCGTTAAAAACACCTCACAAACTCAGCAACCAACACGATCACCAAAACGATCACTTCCATAACCACAACTTACCACAACTTCTAGTGACACCTCACCAGTGACAGAGGTGGAACAGAACTGAACCCGGATAACCAATCCACGCCAGTATTATTCTTACGATAAGAAACACACCAGGAACCACTAGGCAGATATTATGTGCCCCACTAGACTATGCAATACTGAGTTCGTTTACTGGGTGTGTCTTAAAATAAACCACTACGAAACATCTAGGTGATATAGTCCAGGATGTATTTATTAAGACCAGGAGCGCGTAAATGCCGAACACGGATCCATCTCAAGCACTTGAGGCCTCATTGTAAACGTGTGGGAAATGATGCATGATATTAAAATAAAATTTCCGTTTTCCGTATCGCTGCCTGCGCTCAAAACTTATGTTGGTCATGACGGTAAGTGAAGTGGGTCGTTGTGTCAAATGAGTTAAGAAGAGTTTTTGCCGCGACGCCACACCCATTTCTATCTCGTCCACAGGTACGCAACTCTCACGCCCACAAGCCTTCAGGTATGACAGTGTGAACACACATTGTGACTTTACGTAGGCAATAATATCTACAAGGAAGATAGTAGAGCGGAAATGGGGGGAGAGGGGGAAGAGAAAATAGAGAGAGAGAGAAATAGAAAGAGAGGGAAAGAGAGAAAGAGAGAAAGAGAGAGAGAGAGAGAGAGAGAGAGAGAGAGAGAGAGAGAGAGTGCTATGCATAATGATTATTCCCTGTATATTTTTATCATAATCGAAATAATAATATAATGTAGTGATTACTTTTGTGAACTCGAAAACACCATTATCTGTTTGTTCAGAGAGCAGTTTGGGTGGGGGAGAGAAGGTGAGAGATGGATAGAGAGATTAGAGAGATAGAAGGAGAAAGGGCGAGAAAGAAAAAGAGAGAGAGAGAGAGAGGGGGGAGAGAGAAGAGAGGGGGAATATTGGACATAATGACTGATCCGTGTATGTTTTAATTATAATCGAAAGCTGCAGTGGAGAAATCGACAAAACCGATTATCTGTTTGCCCATAAAGCAATGTGGGGAACATTAAATAAAAATGTCCATACTGAGTGCCATACAAGTCTCACACATGGTTTTTACTCTCGTTGAAAAATCACAAAGAGCATAAAAAAACCAAACGCCAATAGCATTACTGTGCGCATTCAACATTCAGTTCTCATGCAGCGGAAGGCACGCACCACTCTCTACATTTGTTTGGAGCATTCTTAACTTAACAAACATCTAGCTCAACGGTTCAGGGCGGTTCACTACACTGTTTTTGGCGACGTGTTCCCACAGGCAGTAATCTTATATAACAGGTGGATTCAGTGACAGAGGTGGTGGGGGGTGGAGGGGGTCAGTAAGGCCACGACTGTTTTGCCTACGTTTGAAATCCCTCTGACAGGGTCTACGCCCTTGGGGGTCGACAGCGGTACATAAGACAAAGCATGAAATAAAATATCTCGTACGCCATATGCACGTACAAACACAGGACAACATACGAAACAGTTTACAACTTTTCGTCCCCCCTGCTGAACCACACCCATAAATCCACGCTGATGATTTCAAGGTGCTCAGACCGTTCCCTTCTCGACAGTATTGTTTACTAAATCGGTTCTTTCCGTTCCTTTTCTTATCGGGCTCTGTATTTCAGTAGTACTGTACCTACTACCCCTGAACTGTTAGAGCTCTGGTGACATTTGTCACCCCTCCCTCTCTCTGGGCACGATAGCTCCAGTTGCAAAATCCCACGCCCCTAAAAAGCTTTCTATTAATTATTCTATTTCAACTCACACATGGAAATTTCCTCTTAGTATATTGCAACATTAAATTTCAACTCCAGCAAACATGATATTGATTAAGTAAAACTGACATCACCTTCCTTCTTATTATAAGCTCACTTAACCTTATATCGAAATGGTGGACGGTTCGTTTCTTTAACTCTGACACTATGACGAGCACCCTAGCTCATCTCATCTCACCCATACTACACTAGCATAGCACGCAGAGAAAAATGGAAGACCGAGGGGGACAAGGGGACAGCTACTGTATGTGACAGGATCACATTGCCAGCGTGCAGCACAAACCTGAAATACATGGAATCAATACCAAAGCGTCTAATCAGTACAGTATCACGACAACTCTGCTAAATTATATATTATTTCTTTGGCGCTGAAAAGGAGTCATGAGAAGAGCTCCGCATCCATGAGACGAAATAGTCTAATTACATTCGTGTGTTTTGACTTCAGCCAGCGAATGCCGCACCATCAATGAATCCCTTCGGTTATTTTCAACGGTTTGATTGGACTCGCTCTTTCCATGGAAGCTTTCTACTGGACTGTGAAACTGCAGCCTATTTCAGGGGATTCTTGGCCTTTAGACCTCCGGAGACACGCGGAAGATTTGTAGCCAGCAGGTCCAGTCAAGCTGATATGGCATCAATAACGACAAGAAATGCGGAAAATGTTTTCATACTGGGGTGATGCTCATTCTTAACAGGAAGGAGAGTGAACTGAAAGAATAAAATAGGGCAAGATAGATAAATCACGCAGAGGGGCAGGAGGGAGGGAAATATTATAGGATCAGAAAATTGAGGAGGTGTGGATGCCGCAGTAGCGCAGAAAAGGGGGAAAGCCTTAGGGTCTGTTCTCCTACCCCCCCCCCCCCCCNAAATCACCAACACCATTACCATCATCTCCTCCTCCCCCTATTTTATCACTCACCAACCTAAATGTTTATGCTTTCTGGTATCTTTCCCCTCCCACCAGTTGCCTTTCACGTGCCCTCTCCATCCCCAAAACAAACACTACAGCCCCCGACCCCTCAAATGGCCCTTTGCTATGCCAAAGGGAAAAGGGCGAAATTGAGTAACGGTGTCATATATACTGGACAGATAGAAAACTACTCAAGAGAGATGAAGGCTAGAGGTCTGCATCAACGCTGTACCCGTGGCAGGCTAATGTATTGAATGTCTGGGGGGTTAATTCAACTGCGTCTTCAGCTTACCCACTAATAAATGCCCTAGACGTTCGACGGGGGATAAATCTCTCACGCCGGATGACGAGTGCGGCTCGAAACTGGCGTCCAGTAAAATCAAACGTGATGCCTTAATATTCTGGCTGGATTAGTACGGCACATCACACCGCAAGACGACCGCCAAGGCCGGAATAGGGGACTGACTACAAATTACATCGAATGAGACATGGCAGCTACAGTCGATATCGCGGCAGTCACGTACCAACCGCAATAAATTACAACTGCAGTAGCAATACCAGCAGTGCCAACACAATCGGCAAAACCACGACGTTAACAATGTCAAAACCAGCGACGATGACAAAATACAAAGAATGGGGAACATGGATGCGGAACTATCCCATCGCGTACTGACTACATGGTAAACGGTATCAGTAAGAGCACCAGCGGTAGCAGACAGACAAATCTGAGGAGAAAGGGAACACTGGTAATCACAGTCAACAATACGCAGAGAATAGTCAGAATCAATAACGCCATTGCAGAAACATTACGACTGCAACTACAAAGAGTATCTTGTAGCCGTATGCGTGACAATCCTGTCATGAAAGACCACTGCATTAAGTACAACACGGGTACGGCAGCTGGACCCGATTATGCCAACCATAATCATAGCAACATCATACAGCTACATTGTACTAAAAACAATGCCGGNAGGTTTACCAAAACCTGGGCCATTTCGTTCATCACTTCATAATGACAAATTCTGTCCTCTATCTCGTGCCTCACGATGAAAGATACTACTTGTTTAATGTTGTTATTAAGTTCGTCTGTTGCGGGTTAAAAGAAAAACAGAGACACTTGCTATCAAAATTGCAGTGTGTTTATTTTGTCTTAATGACACTGCGAATAGGAAATAGATAGATTACACCCCCGTAGCAATAACTGAGACGTCAACGTCATGAGCAAAAAATTATGTCGCCTTGCAGAGACTGGAGTTCTTGGCACATTCTAATTCTGGGAGCTGTAGCCGATCCAAGACTGAAACACAATATTTTTGCACTTAACTCTGAGAAAAATAAGTGTCTTAGACCTATACTGAAAAGTCAGCATTCGGTTATTCATCAATTTATTACTTGCATGCCTGGTTTAACAATGATGATGAAATCCTCTGTAATTCACACTGTGGACATCATAATCACTGTTGTTTACGGACACAGAAGCGCAGGATTATCACCACCTCACACAATATCAGCTGCAAAGTTTCAACACGAACGACGATTCTGATGATGAAGGTATCGACGGCGCCCTTAGCTTATCATTGCAGACATGTGCAGGATACAATGTGACGAATTCTAATTAAGTGATCAGCTTGTGGGCGAGTTCACAGATCGACAGCTGATGAGCGCGCCCCTCGGGGGTGTGTCTCGCCGCCGGAGGATGACGCGTCTGCATGGAAATGGGACGAGAACTTCTAAAGTAATTTTATGTACTCACTAATGTCTTTAACCTAGAGGGAATAGAGCAGAGGCGATAGCTGACGGATTGGCAAATTTTTCATGCCGGCGAGCTTGTGTGTCTGTGTTTGTGTGGAAGTGTTCACGTATTTCGGAGCGCTGCAAAAAAGAAAAAAAAACGCAATTGACTCGTACCGCTAGGGATGTTCGGGGGGAAACGATTGCCGACCCGCTGGCACGATTTCATCATGTCGATGGCACAATTTTCATCATGTCTGTGCTCTCGTGAACTACTGAGACAGTCTGATAGATACACAGACAAACAGGCATGCAGACAGACACAGATAAGAAGACAGGAATGCAGATATGCTTGGTGTAGACAGACTAACCAACCAATAGGCAGATAGGCATACAAACAGATAGATACAGTCAGGCGAGTACGCAGTTATGCATTAGACAGACAAACAAACAGAAAGGCGAGCATGCACTTATGCATTTAATGAGACAGACAGACAGACAGACAGACAGACAGACACACACACACACACACACACACAGATACACACACACACACACACAGAGAAATGTTCAGGCCTGACCCCTACCACTTTCCCACCCGTTACAGTCGGCAGCTGCTAAACAAAAGTGGCCATTTCCAAAAAAAACCAAAAAACGTCAAAACAAAGCAACATAGCGCTATCGACCGGAAGAACAAATCATAACAGGAAGGGGGCCAGCAAAGCAAACAACATTATTGGAAAGTGAATCTGACACCCCAAAAAAATATTCCTGTCCCCTCGACGAGTGGCTGTAAGCTTTGAGGGCAGGATGCTCGTGCTCAATAGACTTGTGTTTATCTGTCTGAAGTTCACAGCCTGCATTATCCACTTTTGTAATATGAAGAGGGGCTAGGGCTGAAAGAAAATACACCCCATCTTTTATAAAGTTTCTGAGAGGAGACTCACAGAGAGTGGGTCTGCATTTACAGAGGTTCGTTGCCAAATATTCTCTGGCGCTCGGGATGTTCAATACTAGACTAGGGTTCATGGCATTTGTTATGTTCCCTGAAACACCGACACGCTAATAATATTTTTTGGGGTGTGAGGCTGAGGAACTAAAGCCAAACAAACCTGAGTGCCATCGCCTGGTGATTACTCAGCCAACTTTCGGGCAACCTCCCCTCCCTCCTAACAACAAAAGCAGAGGCAGCAGCAGCAGCAGCAGCAGCAGCAACAACAACAACAACAACAACAACAACAACAACAACAACAACAACAACAACAATCCAAGCACACGAAGACCCCTCTTCCTGAATCAATACATGTACTTGGATAAAGTCGGATGACTGATGTGAGACATGACCGTTCTCTTCCCCTGAGGGAATAAACAATACAGTGCGAAACTTTCGATCCTCAGCAATTTTGAGGTGGGTATCAAGATTCAAACTCTAGAATGCAAATACAATTTCGATACATTTGGTGTTGTATGGGACTATAGTTTTATCTGAAGTCGATTCAATGCCAAACCAGTCTTCACAACAGTACATCAAAGGTTTTCAGAGACATCAAAGGTAACGAATAAATTCATGGTAACAAAACGGATTGAAATGCGTGTCCTGCCCTGTCCCGAGTGTAACGATTGAAACAGACTCGATGCCGTCCAATCTTAAAAGATGTAGTCTGATGATCGCGATACTTAAAACTTAGGGTATCGGTCCACCACCAACTATTTCCCAAACTCAACTTTCGGAGAACCAACTCCAATACTTTCAGATGGTGATGCATTCGAGCTGGTGAGCAAGATATGCTACACGAAATATAGGACTCATGGCCAGAACATTAAAATGTGTGTGTCACTCCCTCATTACTGTCGCGACCACGGGCCAGCAGAAAAAGATGCTGTGGAAAGATTCTAAAATTTGGACTGCGTAACACGCAAACAAAATCCAGGTCATAATACGCAGTACTTAAAACATCTAAAACTTAAAGAAGTTCAGCCTCTTGTAAATGATGGCCATACTCTAACAGAGGCGGCTCCTGAGGTTTCTCTGGAGAAGGTGCATTATGAAGAAAAGACGAAGCTTTTCCTTTCACTAAATAATACGCCACAGCGGTCCGTGTCTGTACTTCGAGAGAAAAGGTCTCCTCTCGAAACTGAACCTGAAACGGATGATTCCCATCTCTGAAACCGCATTAAACTGAATGACAGATCTTCGTAAACCACTTCTAACTTAATGCTGAATGAAACACACAGCCGCACAGGGAAAAGTACAAACCGACCGACAGCAGTGCACAGGCTTGAATTTAGCACAGGAAACGACTGAAACAACTTTTAACCATGTACACTAGACACGAAATACACATAATATGTGGTTCACGTCATCAAGTTAAGCTAGGACACAATACCATTACGTCCATATCAGCCAAACCCAACATGTTAGGGTTCCAGGTTATGGCAAACGCCCTCAACAGTGTGACAAATCAACTTAAGTGACTTTCAGAGGTCGAAGTACATAAGAGCAGAGATTTCTTCCACACAGTCATCCATGGTAACTGCAATGAGAACTAAAACACTACATGTTCTCTGTTAATGTAGCCAATGTGATGCTACTTTCACTGCATGCCATCACACTTTGGCAGGCAAGTAATCATCAGGCAGAAGCCATAAGATGAATGTGCACTGACGGTCAATCATTACATAAAGAGTCCTACGTTACAATTCTCTACGAATCTCTCAACTGAAAACTGTGGATGTTAGACATAAGGCAGTCTTTCGTTACACTTTCCAATGTCGAAGAGATAAGATTTCAAGGCAGTCCCTTCAACCCCTTTCATCGGCCACGTCGACAAGACTTACAGACAACCAAACAACCAGGTGAAACGACCAAGGTTGAAAAGCAACATGTTTTAACAACAGTCGAAGCAGTTTTTCTTCAGGAAACTTCCCCTGATTGACTTCACAAATTAAAGCTCCCGATGTCCAATATAAGAATTATGGCTACTTGGGGTAAACACGTGATGTGAGCAATATTATCTCACCTTTCTGACCAGTATGGCTGAATTCTCGTTGCGTAAATTATCCGTTAAGATCAGGCTGGAGTGGCCATGACCAACCATTTAATCACAATTTATTCTCGGGAAAATATTTAGTCCTTCCATAAATTCTAGCTCTAAACAATACTGACTAAATGTCACTGCTTTTACAAATTCTACGGTCCAATAAAGAATGAGGCTTTCACGTGTTACAACCAAAGCTATCACGACTCTGCTACCACATAGTAAATCAGTCTTGATCTGGTGATACTCAAGGGAACATGTGGAAAACGATCGAATGTTTCACTAAGAAATGTTATTTGTGAACTGCTTTCTCTCTGCTGGTGTGTTTCATAAATCACCATAGCACAACTGAACCACAACTGGTAGTTTCAGCCTAGATCCTGGACCTCGATTTTTTAATTATACTAATATGTGCTGGCGTAAGATAAGATTAAAATAACGATCTCAGGCAGCAGCTTGCTGTTTTGCTTTTGACTGTTCACTGAAAATCTCTTCTCCCCTAGTCATTGTTAAAATGTCTCAATGCAGTGAGAAATCTGTGGACATCAGTCAGACTTTCGCTAACAGCAACTCTACACTTAAGAGTTGCGACTAACTAAAATGCTCCCTCACAAACAGTTGAAAGCTAGTCTAGTTCAAGACAAGCTTTAAAATGTGAAATTAGGACATTTTTGATGATCTTATCAAAACACAGATGTAGTCATTACCTTGGGCTCCGACTATTTCCTCCGTTATGTAAAAGGGGAGTTTTGTTAAAAATTCTCATTCGTCTGGAATACTTTCCCCACTTATTGGTTAAACAGCGTCGCGTCCATTTTATTTCCTTGGTCAGAATTACATGAAAAGATCACTCGACACCTTAAGAGAATAAAAATATTCTGCAAGACTTAGGTATTTGCACTACACTGCACCTTGGCGGCCATGCACTTCGTTACTCCTGGCTGTTTTTCACGGAGGTCTGCGGAAAGTGGACCAAAGATTGATCAAAATCCCTGACGAAATACTACACAGCACACAAGACATACACGGGTGCTCGCCGGGTGCAAATTTGATAACCTTTTTCACAAAGTATACATACACTGAGACTAGACAGGCAGCGTTACCCATACATTCACTCATCAATGCAATACTGAGAAACAGAAACGTCAGAGCTTAGCTGGATTCGGGAATCTCTCTTAAGGGATGTCATGACAAGACTTACCAGAACTAACGCATGACATCTAATTTGACCATTCTTAAATTAAGTTTATTGCCAATTAAGATTACATGACACGTAATGACACGTAATGATCAACTTAATCTATTGCTACATGTTTTACATAGATAAATATAGCAAATAAGCAAAACCAAAAATAGCTATTTCAAGGGTACTTCACAGTGTAATTCAGAATCTGTCACATCTCGAGAACAAAACCCATTAACACTACTGAATTCGCTGGAGGAAAGGCACATTTCACCTTACGTCTTTACACTTTCTGTTTTGTAAGTTAAAGACTGTAACACGTAAGAAGTATATTCTTGTCAGGAAGTAGCTTAAGTTTGGGCAGCTGAGAAATCTGTACTCAAAACACCGAATACAGTCAGATTGGTACATAAGGAATGCACTTACAATAGATAGCAGGATCCAGTACCCAGCACCCTCGGTACATTTGTAGGTAGTAAGTAACTGATTCACAGGCCGGCCTGGCTTGCCCTGATTTCTCTCCACCACGCTCAGATAACATGACGGGCAAGCGTTAACAAATTCAAGATCCTCCAACGAAACAACGTATCATTTCTTGAAACTGTTTCGAGAGTTAAAACTAGGCCAAAAAGCTACTCTTGTTACTCCCACACTGTTACGCTTGAGATTAAAACTACACAGGTCTACCAGATAACCAATACTGATCTACTGAGCCTTCAGGCACACGCACACGATACAAACCACGAGCCTATTCTGATAACAAACTCAACTATATGAACGTGAAGTGCGTCTTTCTGTCTCAGCACTGGAGAGAGAAGAAATCTCCCATCTTGACACAGAACCCAGATAACCCCTTGACTTTCTTATCTGATACTCTTACGTCAGATAGGTACAACTTCACTCTCTCTCTCTCTCTCTCTCTCTCTCTCCCTCTCTCCCCAACCGGTTGACATCGGCGTCCAGCGCCTTCCTCTGAACAATAATAATATCTCAATGGTACATGGATTTATACTTTGGAAGATACGAATGGCCTCTATAGCCTGTGTGATAAACATGAGATGAGTCTGGGCGGTTTGAGGTTGTTGAGACACGACTGTTACGAGAGGCTATGTAAATTAAATTTTGGGTCTGCGTATCTGTCTACCGGCAAGAGTTCTATATAGAAGTAAAACGGCCAAGTAATACAGTCAGTTGGCACACATTTTAATTAAAAGTACAAATCTCAGTGAAATAAGCTGACAACTCTTCCTCCCCTTCCCCTCTCCCCTATTATTCAAAGTCTATACTTCGTGCTCTACATATTAGGTTAATCGATGACAAGCACTGTTATAGTTATGTCGGTCTGTCCCGCTATTTGTTAATGTTTTTTTTTTTTTTGACTGCCCATATACCGTCTAGTACGGTCTGAACATGATAAATAAACTTGTTAAACTTGTCTTTACTAAAATCCTCTGCAAAGACATATATTAAGCGACCATGAGCTTAAAAGTAAAAAACCAGGAATGCTTTGTTTATTCCCAACTTTGCTATACCTCCATAAAGATCATCAACCAGGAGACTGACAAAGCTGGCTTCATGTTTACAATGTCTAGATGGGTTTAAAGATCCCTGTTTACAGCAATGGCTACCAATAATCCACCTCACCGAATCAACCAGCATAGACAAACAATCTCCTATTTGCCCTGGCCTGAAGGTGAGGCCGAAAAGCGTGAATGACTGGGTAATGTTTGTATTTACTGGTAAACAAGCGGTGTGATTGGAAAACAGAGCTGCGAAGTAAATATAAAATGGGCGGCGCTGGCCTATTACATTCTCGGTAGGGTCAATTCCCCATAAAGCTAAAATCAACAGCACAATTAGACAGAAGGATGTTACGACCAAACTAGACTATGGTGAATTCACACTGACGTGTATTTCTTATCACGACCTCTTCGCGTAATGCCAGTAATTCGAGCTGAAATGCCGGGCCTGTCGTCACCGAGAAAAGGAAGCTATATTGTTATCATGAAAGCTAGTGTCCTGCCATGTCTTGTCATGTCTGAAACATGTTTGACTTCCTTGTTCCAGTGATAGGGCCGACTCACTCAGAGACAAGCTGTGGGTGTTGGTGGGGAAGAGGAAGGACCAAATTGCGTTCAGTTCGGTTATTGCAGGAAGTTATAAAAATGAAACAAACTCCGNGGAGATGGACAAAAAGTAGACATGTAAGAACGGTGTTTTTCCTCTCTCGTTAATCCAGTGTACTAATACACGTACTGTGTGACAGCCCCCTTCCTCGCTCTGTGTGTGCATATAGTGTGTGTGTGTGTGTGTGTGTGTGTGTGTGTGTGTGTGTGTGCGTGTGCGTGCGTGCGTGCGTGCGTGCGTGCGTGCGCGCTGACCAGACATACGCGTGAGTGGAGGTTGCTGTACAGGAAATGTTAAATTATACGCCGGAACGAAATTTTCTTACCAAGATTAAAGACGAACAGGGAACAAAGAAAGCTGACCGAAGATTACAGGATAGACATGAAACAGCAATTCAGTCCGAACATTTCAATACTTCGTGCAATTTCCATCCGCAAAGAGCAGAAATGATCCATCATCAACCCCCTCTGACAGTCACCTGTTACCACTCACTTGTATCACTTCAAAATCGGTAGCTAAGACAGGATTCTCGTATTTTTTTTTCTTNGGGGGGGGGGGGGCGCACATGTTGGGAGGAATTATCTTTAAAAGTGTAACTTCCATGTATTAATTCATATCAAAGGCTTGAGCAACGAAAATATAGCAGGTTCTCTAAAAACGCTCTGTTCCCGATCTGACAGAAGATACATGCTTATATCTTTGAAGATCACATTTCTCACCAATGAAGAAAGCAAGTAAAATGTTTGGCCAAAGCCTGCTAAACAACTTCCCGCTTCCGCTTTTGTTTCCTTCTGTTCTGTTTTTTGTAGCAGTCCAATTTCCTCATTATTTCACTGTAGGGAAACATTTTATGGATTAGGAAACCATTTCTCAAGACATACATCAGAGGAAAATTTTGAAGAGCCCCCATATCTGTGGGAGATTTCTGGAGATTCTGCAACCTGCCGGGAAACATATCCAGGACGTTCTAGAATTTTTAAGATGTTTACGGCTGTAAGTCTAGTAATGTCGCATAATGTTGGTTGTCCTGGCTGAAAATGTCTGCACAGAATAGGAGAATAGCCCATTTCTGTCGTGGATTTGAACTGATGACTACTGGAACACAATCCTCATATCAGTGAAAATATGAAACCTTAATTGAAATCTCTGGAGTTGTTGTTGTTGTGCTGCTGCTGCTGCTGCTGCTGCTGCTGTTATTGTTGTTGTTATTAAAAGGCCGTATACCCACATTATAATAATGGATACTAGATCTTTTAAATGCAAACCCCCAACAAAGCTCAAACAATGCGTTAGCATATATAAATCCATGTACATTTTTAACTATTGCTTGACTAAAGAAAAGGTGGAAACACATGAACACACAAATAAAACAGGGCGTAACATTGCCTCCCTTCAGTACTGAATACCATGCCCAATATTATCACGCCACAATTGGAAAATATTGCTGCGTCGGTATTTTTTTTCCATACGGTCTTTTCTTCTTTATTTAGTGTATATCTGCGCTTATGTTGTTTTGTCTGCCTATGTATTTGACATGCATCTAACGTCTGATTACCCACATGTCATGTTGCTTATAACCTGGGTTCAAATAAATAAATGGTTGCTTATAACCTGGGTTCAAATAAATAAATTGAAATTGAAAATTGAACAAACTCTCCTCCCCTACTCCTTCCCATCCCTCTCCAGCAAAAAAAAACCAACAAACAACAAAAAACCCCAAACAAGACGCACATCATTTGAAAATTCTACCGGAAACAACGAAGGGCATGGGTTTGTTTTCGTGAAACTGACAAGCGCAGACATGTCAACAAAACAAGCAGATCGCTGCAGAAACAAGTGACAATCGCATGCAGCCATAGGATAAAAACAATCAAGTGCTGCAGCAGGGGCTCGAAGAACGGTGCGGTAATTGTCAAAACAGCCAAAAGGCGAGAGAGAGAGAAGGAGAGAGAGAGAGAGAGAGAGAGAGAGAGAGAGAGAGAGAGTATTATTAAAATGTGCCCCTTACCCATAAAAAAATCTACAGTCCCCAAGTGTTATTATCTTAACTTACCCGATTCCCCACACCTTCCCCTCAGAGTTACAGCACTGCCGTCCATGACGTGTACTATAGAGTGGTTAGGAAACCCATGAAAGACCCTTTAGAAATGTGTTCAAAACCGTTTGATGGAATTACCCGGAAGTTTGCATATGAGATGGTTATAGTAATGACCTTAGGTGAGTCGCATTTTGAATTAAAGATCCTGAGCTGTTTTATCTTATGCTTGTTTGTGCTTATAAAAACTTGAAAGAAGCTTCCTTGTTTTGGTCGCAAAACTGAGAATTTACAATGACACCAAACATTTCAAGGTTGCAAAATATCAATAAAAAAAGTGTGATTAACATACATCATGGGCCTCCTAGACGTTAGCAGCACAAGACAAATACATTTTTTAAGAAAACATACACAAAAAAGCGAATTATTCTTCTCTCTCAAGCAACTCGTTTCTCCATAACAACACTGCTATAAAATTTAAATCTCGGTTTAATTGTTTTTCTTTCTTCTCGTAAATATCCGTGAAATAAAATATTATTTACACTAGTCTAGAGTGAAACTTATTATTGCTCAAACTTCCCACGATAAGTTCCTTTCCGCCTTTGAATAGTTATGTGCAACCAAGCTTGGGTACGTTACAACGAGTGTTCACTATGATTAAATTTGGCGGAGGAAATGGGACCATATGGGTAACACATTTATTATGAATGAAAATCAAACAAGGGGCACTGTTAGAGGAAAAACGCAGAGTTTCGTTCTGTAAAACCAATGAAATTTTGGTTTCAGGGCTGAACTGGATTTTCCTATAACAAAATACGCGAAATAAGGGCCATTGCTGTACTCAGCAAACAAAATTTCAGGTACTTATGTCAATGACTGTTTAAGCGAGTCATGAATTTCCGAATGGACTACAGTTATACATTATTATAAGCCATATGGACTGTCTCATGAACAGTCCCTGTGTCTCCTTATGTGACTTCCACCGCTATACACACTCTTCTCAAAAAGCAAGTTCCCCTATATGATAAGGCTGATTACTGAGTGAACATTTAATGAGAGTCGATAGCAGAAAATTAAATTTCGGGCCTTGTAAATCATCAGTTTGTCTCTGCATACGAACACGGATGCCTATTTCTGGAGATTTTCTCTAACTACATTATGCACGGCTGCTCCGGAATCCAAATGAAGTAAGCTACTAGCAGGTGATGATTTCAGTCCTCACTCGCATCTACAGGCTGTGTGAATATTGGTTGGTAAATGATGGCTTTGTAGTAGACGAAGTTCTTGTAACACTTGGATCTAGTTTTAACTACAGCTTCTCAGTAAAAACTGTTTCAGATGGTAAAAGTCATAATTTGAATTAAAAAAAACCCACCAAAACCATGCCCCCTGGCTTGTGTAATAATTCTAATTCTTAAAAGCAACGAATAACAGAACTGAATTACACTTAGGAACGTTTATTTCGACACAGCGATACTGCAAAAGTTTGCACAAGCACCGACATTTCCCTACTTTATCATATTTAATACAAAAAAAACGACTAGCAGTAACATGAATAGTACCCCTAAAACAAAGTATGGTTAAATCCCGACAATCCCATTTTATACTTGATATATTTTTTCACACACACACACACACACACACACACACACACACACACA
>JAWQUT010000006.1:1130212-1141180 GCA_033807755.1 Ellobium chinense
CCCCATCCCCACCCCGAAAGACAATATACACAGAATTTAGACTACAGTTTGCAATTGATCTGTTTTCCCCAACTTCACACAAAAACAACTTCCGAACTGAGCTACTGTATGGATAGCAGTACTAACCTTACTCAAAGGAAATGGCAATAGCTGTCTTAGCTAGCAAAGCGCGCCAGCTCAAAACCATCACTGCGTTTCACCTCTGTGCTATATCGACTCATCGACGTTATAATAGCACACGACGGGGTAGGTACTAACAACGAACTGAAAACTTCACCGAACCATATTACTATTATAACCCAATTACTGATATACACGTCAGCAGTCACACTTGCTTTGATCATCAAAGATAAATCATGCTTGCACCGTACGCTGTGCGCCCGTTCTAAAAACATCAGGGGTTTATATCTTAATAGAAACCTTGAAGCATTAAGGGCGTCATTCACTGGAACACCAATTTTACTTCAACAGTGTTTTAACATGTACTGTGTGACACGGATGGCAGGTTTTATTGACGATATGCCAATAAGCGAACGTTCGTACATTGCGCTTATGGGGTCGAGATACTAATGGACAGACTTCAGAACTAGCATAAACAGCAAATCATAATATAAGTCTAGAGACAAATATTTTAAGTCAATGAAAATCTGTCGTAACAAACCAATACTTTCGGAGTATGTCATACCCTACGAGTAAATAGATGTTACAACGGGGCAACATACTTTCACTGATTCATATTCTTCAAAGGGAAAACAAAACATTAAATAAGCTCCTCTATAGACTCATTACACGGTCTTTGTTTTTCCCTGACAGCAGGGATCAAACTGTTTAACCTGCTGGCTTAGACAAGAGCACGGATAATAGCTCCAGTTTTCTCTTTCCGTCTGAGGCGATGATGACACATCTCCTTCACAAGTCCGCACCATTTCAATGTTTACTCAAAGCCCATAATGGCAGTGTAATGCGCCATAGAACTGAAGAAGCTTGCAATGTTTGCCCATCGCTCCCTCTGCATCCCGGGCAGACTCCGCCAAAGAATCTAAAGCCATACTGTGAGCTGCGAGGCTAGGATGAAAAGCAGCAGCCGAGCGTGGTATCAGAGTGGTCTGGTTGTGAGAGAACCACTTGTTCGAGCAGGACGTAGGTAGACTATCTTTCCCTGTGCTCATCGCTGGGTGCACAAACATGGTGCGACTGCTCAATGGATAAGATAGTGGTACGTACAATAAAGCGGACAAGGAATAGCAAGGTTGGGAAACTCATAAAGTAGGAGTCTGAATAGCCGAAACGCAAGCATACATATAGCACTTTCTGTGCCTCCCTATTTTTCTCATGCAAAGAGAGATCAAGGGAAATTACTGAGCAGACTAAGTACTTTATTTTTCCTTCTAAACAGCCCCCCCCCTCCCGGGTCCCCTATAAAGAAAACAACAAAACAACAGGAGGTTAGAAGAGAAGGAGGAGCATCGGTGATGTGTAAAATAAAAGAGACGTATGATGTTTCATTTGACAAGAAACTGCAAGAATGCCCTCTGACTCTGTAAACGCCCACACCTATCTATTGCTTATTCCTGGTATTCCAAGTCCAACGTGAACACGTAAGGCACGGTGACGTGGTGCAGTTGTCTGACAAAGAACAGTCTCAAAATCACCTGAACGCAATCACATTTTAATTAACGGAGTTGATCGAAAAACGAATTTGACTGCGGCCTTAGGGATGGAGTTCATCAATCGCCGCAGCGTGTTATCAAGGGAGAAATGCCTGCCTCCTATTCACAGTTAGTTATTAAAGAGGAAATTTTGGACAACTCGGATGACTGTTTTCTCTTTCTCTCTCTCTGTGTGTGTGTGTGTGTGTGTGTGTGTGTGTGTGTGTGTGTGTGTGTGTGTGTGTGTGTGAGAGAGAGAGAGAGAGAGAGAGAGAGAGAGAGAGAGAGAGATGCTGATATTGCACGAGTACATCATAATGTATTTTATGGAAATAAATAATTTGAAATGAGTGTGTATGTGTTTGTCTGTCTGTCTGTCTGTCTCGAACTGGGCTGACTAATTATTAAAGATACTCTTTGTAAGTTGGAATGTTGACATTATAAATATCCAAACATTAGTTACATACGCTCACATACACAACAGGGACTCGTTGCTCAGTCTCGCTTTGAAAAGTAGGGATAATACTCTTTAGGCTTGTGATGATTTCAAGTTCGATACAATCCAAATTACTCTCCTATGGCACTCTTTGGCAAGTTAGCTCAACGCGACCGTTTTCGAACATCCAAAACGTATCAGTCAGCTGCGAAAAACAGCGTCCTAGGAATTATGTGTAAGAGTTGTAATAATCAGTTCTATAACAATTAAATAAACGGTCACCATTTATGAGAAATGAGATATCTCCCACTATGAACTTTCCATAAACTATAGTATAAATTAGACATGAGACTCTATCATAGTTAAATCACGGGATCATAGTTATAAAAGATTCCTGGGTGAATAAGGCCATAGGCACTAAAAGTTTTTTTTTTTCTGTCTTTCATAAGATGGAGAAAGATTCTGTTCTGACTTGAATACGGGTCACATATGTAAATAAATACCAAACGGTGAGTAAGGGCGTAATACCCAAAATTAACCTATCCTGTACTACTGAAACTGGATTACGGTCCAATAACTAAAGGCACCAATTGTGAAAAAAAGGCAAAATATGTCCCGTGTGCTTTTAATGTCATAATTTCATAATAAGTCACCATTGACGGATACCATGAGAATAAGGCTATTATGCCCATGAAGCTCTGTTGTTACTCTTGAATGAGACATGAGATCTGGTTATGCTCTGACCAAACTTGGCTGCAACGCTTGTATGGTAACTGTCGCTGGCTGACATTAAATTTGCGAATTATGTTTATCGTGGTGAAAAAAACCTGAAAGACATAATTGATTTAAAAAAAATGTTCCAGGACGACTTAACACACAGAAAAGCATTTACATTTTTATTTTAGTTTTCTTCACACAAACTTTACTTGGACTGAGGGAGCCCAAAGCTTTCCAGCACAAAATTCTATACTAATGGTACTTTCCCTGATATTTTCCATAAATATATCGGATTTTTATATATTCCCTGGCCTCCATGATATTCACTGATTGCTAGCAACAATATCATCAGTGTGATATAAAGTCACTATTAATTAGTATCAAATGTAAGTAAGTCTATAGTCTATATTCCATGCGCTTCTACTGCTTTTTGTGAACAGATGTAAGATTCTTATAATCTGAAGATAAGTTATTAGATATAGATACACTCACTGAGTATACTCCTTTAGGGGAGGCAGCGTGGCCGTGTGGTTGGTGAAACGGAAGACTGTCAAGTTTGTGTGTTCGACTCTCAGGCCGGGCGGTTTACGATGTAATGAGTGTCCTTGGGAAAGACATTTCACTTTCCTTTCCCCGCTCGACTCAAGTGTAAATGAGTACCTGGCTTTGGAGCTTTGGGGGGAGGGGGGGGGAAGAGGGGAGGAACAGGACGCTGCACAGCGAGCGACTAGCTATGACTTTGTTGTGCATTTCATTTGTAATTTAACAATGCATGATGTGTAATGTTCTGTGAGTTTGTCTTATGAATGAGCTGTATAACATTGTATGACATTGTGAAACAATATCCCTTTGCGGTAAATAAAAGTCGCATTCTTATTTTATCCAGCCAGTGCTCCACTCTGTCCTACTTTCTCGCAAGTAGTTAGTAAACAAGCAATTTCCTTAGTGCAGCCCTAAATATTGATTAGATGACATATCTGTAACGATCAACCTATTATCTCGGAGGCCATAAACTTTGTAGTTTTATTCCGCAAATGATACTGCATGTATGTGGTTAAGCTCCTCTGTCGACTCATTAAGCGTCGACGTGAGCAGCACGAGCAAAAGTAATTTACGGAGAGAGTGATACAACCGTAGGACTCGTGAGTGAGTGAGTGAGTGAGTGAGTGAGTGAGTGAGTGAGTGAGTGAGTGAGTGAGTCGGTCAGTCAGTCAGTCAGTCAGTCAGTCAGTCAGTCAGTCAGTGATCGAGCGAACCAGCCAATGAGCTGGCAGAGAGACCGAGACAATTAGTGAATGTTTCTGAACAAGATCTAGCCTACTTAAAATGTTAGAAACGCTGAATGAAACTGACATTTACTCTTGTATGAAAAAATATGTCAGCACCAAGACAACCGCGTATCGCCACAACACGAACTGCATTTTATCATAAGAAAAGTACGCAGAATGGATAAAGAAACTTAAAGAGATCCACTTACTTCTGTCGCAGTGAACAACTAGTCTACTAGATAAACAACCAAGAAACAAGACTATTTAGACATGAAAACTTGCCCACAATGGAAAACAGGGAATAGTATCTAGCCCAGTGTTTCTCAGCAACATGCTGTGAGACGAGAGTGGGCGATGGAATATGGGAGTGGGCGATGGAATATGGGAGTGCTGGCTAATAATACAAATACAAATTGATACAAATATTGTAATATGTTGAGTAAGTAAGCCTGACAAACCTGCGGACTGACGTATGAACATATTTACCACAGTCAACAGCTGTCCTCTGAATCGAGTAGTCTATATCGATTGCCAGATCAATAGCCTGCACTGTTGCACGTTAGTGGGGCCCAGTTTATCACCTTCATTCATGAGGCCATTTTCACCAAGTCTGTCTAAGAGCCGTCATTAACTATAGTAACATTAACTGAAGAGATCAAATGTCAGTATCTTAGGCTGGAGGGAGTGGGATTTAAAAAAAAACAGAAAAAAATTACCAGAGATAAATATTTGACTCGGAAACAAACTTTGTAAGCCCTAGCCGCTTAAATCCCAGGATGTTCAGGGACCCCGCGGGCGTTTGCTAATATCTTCTTTAGTTATTGCAATTGTACATTACTCTTAAACAGCAGACAATGATTGAGAAATGAGGTTGGCTAAATTAAATAACATCATAAGAGCACATGTAACAACGCGACCAAATGACAGCTTCTGCCCACGGCTGACATCACAGAGATCGGTGCTAGTGCCTCTGTCTGGTGACTTCATTTCAACGGAAGTTCTCTGCACAATGGACTCGGTTGTCAAATAAATCTTCGCAAAATGAAATCTATCTATTTACTCTTTTATTAATTCAATTTTATAATATCCAATGATAAAATGCATTATATAACAGGTCATTTATTGATGTATTTATACATATAGTCCATATATTGCAAAACACAATAACTACTCTGCGTGGCAAACGTCACCATTAGTTTAATATTTTAATATCTTAATTATGATCATTTTATATCCTGAACAATGGACCCCATCCAACAATGATTATTTGTGCATGAACAATCATCGACTTATCAGTAATCAAGGTTTTAATTATATCATTGTGCATCTAAATGAGTTCGCAAATAAAGTTAAACAGCATACGCACACTTTAGAAGTTAAAAAGCACGTTGAAAAGATTATGAAAACTGCAGATGTAAGGACAAGAAAAGGCTAAAAGAGATTAGTCCTGAAAAATAAATCAGCCATTCAGAGGACGATGTTTGTCATACGCTAGTGGTGCTGTAGTAGACTGGACTGTTTTGGGCTTGAAAATGATCACAGCGTCAGAGTCAATATTGGGCTCCGATGTTACACTTTATTCCAGGGCGCGTCGTCTCATGAAATGCTTCTTCAAATGGCTAATCAAATTTGAGTAGCAGAGGCTTGAGTATTTCCAGATTATTCTTCATGATCTCTCGTCTTCCCTCTATCACACGGCAGATAATATCTGGTTAAACTAGCTTATTACGAAATTGCATGCTTGATTGAGACGTGCGCCGATGTTTTATACCCCGACGGGTACCTTTTTTTAAAAGGTGTGCGCGAAAATATCACTGCTCTGCAGTTAGTTCTCTCAAGAGTAGAGCCATCCTCGCACATCGGCATCCTTGCCAGTAGCGCAACTACAACACACCATCTATAACGATTTGAAATCAAAGGTTTCTTCTAATGCTAACCTACAAGCGCATCATGATAAAACAACAACACATCATCAAGAGCAGCAGAACAGTAGCAGCAGCAGCAGCAGCAGAGGCAACAACAACAACAACAACAACAACAACAATAAGAGCACAGCAATTACAGGAGGCGTGATAACAGCAGCAACAATATCAGTTGCAGTAGTTTGTGAATATCAACAACACCTCCACCATAAAACTGCAGCATTACCAACATCCTCCTACCTCTGCTGGAGACTCACCTTATTTAAAAGCGATACCAGACAGCTCGTATTACTACAGACCACATAGGAAGACAGCCTCTGACCTCATGGGTCTGGACTGGGGAAGTAAACAACGACAAAGAGTAAAGACCTCTATAAGGGCGGTCTCTTGATAGCTTCGCAAAAAAAAAAAATGCTGTTATCATGCGCTGATATTTCAGCCGGGATTAAACTCATTTCTTCTCTTGCCACTTTACCTAGTCACTCATCGCATTCTCTATGTAATAATGTCAATTGATAAACAGGTCAATATAAAATAAATGTCTAGCATCCAGCCAACGCACAAAACTTCACATTCCTTGGAACTGCAACAGACCAGATCACTCAGTAACTTTCTCAACTCTCTATGGTGTATAGAATTACAGTCATAGAACACTAGTATTTCAAGAAAAGTAATATGCGCCTGGAATAAGACACCAAGAGACGGTTGGGCTGAAGAAACCTAAATAAAACGTCTTACTGATGTATTTACAGATATATGACCATTGTAACGGCTCAAACTCACGACCTTTTGATCCCATGCTTAAAACGCCAAAACCATCCAGCCACACAACTCCACGAATTTACGTTTCTTTTCTCTCATCGATATTCATTATCCTTTCGGACCAGAGACTGAAGTACGCAGATTTTGCACTAAAGCTCAACTGAAAAAGTACTTGCTTATTAAGTACTTTTGCGAGTAATAGTTTCATCACCTCTACTCTAATGGTTGTCAGACTGTAATTTTTTAAAATTTGATTTAATAATGTGTGTGGCTCTTGTGTATATGTATGTGTATGTGCAACTTCTTAAGTTGGTGTCTCCGCTTAAAGCCTGGGAGCACAGTCTCTGTATTATCGACATTGGAATCTATACTCATCCCTTCCCCCCCCCCCCCCCCCGACCTTGAGACTTCTGCTCTTTCATCGCATGCACATATTGATGCTGTGAGTCTACATACGTGAGTGAAGACGACTTGTATCATTGTGTTTACGTGCAAGTGCTGCGCATGCAAGCTTGTGTGTTTGTGTTAAGTACGTGTGCATGTAGCTGTAAATGTAAAGCGCTTCGAGCTCTCCGGGGTGAAGCGCTATATAAATGCACTTTATTATTATTATTATTAAAAATACCAGCCAAATGCAGCGGAAGTTTCATCTACTCGATGTCAATTTTCCGGGTTGTCTTCTTTGGAGTTCCTTATTCAAGCGTTCCCCAAACATCGTTATGTTTATATTTTCTGTCATATAGTGAAAGCCTTGTTATAAATCAGCCGATAGCCCGCCGAGGGAAGGTCAGCTCTCTATTAACGGATGACGATTTATTGTCCAATTCAAGTTTCCGACATAATGTAATTACGGGGAAAAAAATGCTTGCGTGAAATCAGTTAATAACGTATTAGCCCCCTTCCCTCTTCTCAATTTCACACAGCAAGAATTCCCTTACCAAAAAAAAAAAAAAAAAGTTGCGATTAAGCGNTCTGAATCTTATATAGAGTTTTTATGTGATGACGTCATAGTCTCTGGCAACCTGGAAGTAGTTCTATACACAGATCCAAGACGGCGACACAAATATCTTTCAAGAAAAAACACATACACACACAATAAAAAGCAGAAGTTAATTTCAAGACCAGAGTCCCATTACAAGTTTAGTTACATCCAAAGCCTTATGCCTTGCGAAGGTGTGATAACTAGGAAAGTGCATGCTGACATGTACGTGTAAAACAAAAACCACCCAGTGAAAGAATGACTCACTCCCAGATCGATAAATCTACATAAGGATCTAGATCTTGTCTAGACTGAATCAGTCCACGCTCATCACAGAGGGTCCTGGGAAATGACCAGTACGAGCTGACTATGATGTCGCGTACTAAACAGATTGCAGCAATTAAAAACAACAAAACACCAACAAAAACTAACAGCAGAGATCAAAAGCCGAACAAAAGAAATCTCATGTGAGCTTTGATTACAACAAACATTGTTTATACACCAACAAACACATGCACGCACAAACAAAGCAGCAGCAAACACTGAGTAAACCATCGACAACATTAACAGAAAAAAAAAAACACCTCGGGGAAAAAACGCCAAAAAGTTCACGTCTAATTATTGAGCTTCAACACGACGCCAGACATTCAGCCAGTCCAACTTCAAACAAGAGATCGAAAATTGTTAGGTTGGGTTTGATTCACAGCCACGGCAAACTCGACTCAGTAGCTCAGAAGTAAAGTTACTCAACTGCACTGATTCACCCACCTTCCGCACTGAAGGAGACTTTAAAAAAGTCGGCATCGTAGATATATCTAACTACCCCTTCTCCCCGTAAGAGTCGGGTGAGCGCTCCCTTCTTCCGTTCCAATATATTTCATGAAATCTTATTGTTTGCATCGACTTTAACAGCGCGCATAGTGTCAGTGACAATGGAACTCAAATCAATAATCTCTTCCCTCCCATCCTTCTCATTCCTCCTTTCACCCTCATTGTGAAAGGCAGCAGCGGGAGCAATGGCTACGCTTCTTATTAGTCTATCCTAAATGTTTGGAACAGCTCTACGGGGACGGTTTCCAAATTTCACAAACCTTCTCTCTTACAACCTCCCCAGCATGTAAAACAGCCATTCACACTTAGCACGATAATCCTATGACATTTTGCAAATGTGGCAAGATTTTTTAAAAAAATCTCTTAAGTAGCTTAATATATTTTTAACTCCTCGGCTAATTCAAAGTTGAGTGCCCTCTTATAAAAAAAGGATATGACACGGGCATTCATTTTTATTTTTTAACTGCATCAAAATCAAGCTACTGAATGTGCCCGAATGCCACCCTGACCGAAATTCGGGATTTGAGGCCTTGGCACTACCATTAATGACGCGCATTTCGCGTCCTTCAAACCCTTGTCTCCAATAGCTTCGCGGTACAATAGGAAACTGCGAAATACTTCAGTCTGTATACAGTTCTAAGAACACATCAGAATATACTGCACGCATTTGTTCAGCCACATAACAAAATATCACTGGTGTAAAGGTAAGTGCTCCTTCCCGACATGAGCCAATGTCAGACTTTGCATGCGAAGATTACATCCCGCGAAAAATACAAAGTCCATTTCAAGTTTTTCCAATGGCTTACTTCTAGTAAGCGGTTATTTCTAGCTTCTAATCCTTCATGATTTCGACATAATCGACGATTTTGGCTTGTTTTACAGGCATGTCCCAATCAGTACAAAGCAGAGTTGCCCTATACTTTGTACCGGTAGTCTTGTAATATCACTCCAGATTACTCAAGACTTCTGCGCTCTTACACACACGAGTTAACATCATTCAAGACTCACAAAAAAAAAAAAAAAGATATTCGCGAAAAGCCGCTTTCAACTTTTCTCGAAAATTAGATCCTCGAGGGCAAAACCAGTTTTATTGCATGAATGTTCACTGTATTCATCTCTAAAACGGCAGAATAGAGTGCAGATGCCAAGGGTGGGTTTGTGACCTACCTGTCACTATTAATTTGCAGCGGGTGATCTCCCACCGTCGACTCAAAAGTACACCGAGACTAAGATGGTCGATTCAGGAAATGGCGTGTGAATAAATCATTGCTTCTGTAGCCATTCTCAGTCTCACGACATATTCTGCGTGTATCTCTCTCACGACTAGTTGACCTAAGTAAGATCTAGCTGCGTGTATCTGCTTCTTTATTTTTCTCTCCTCCCTGTTTTCGTTCTCCCTTTCTCGACTCGCTTTAACCCTCATCCTCATACATCTTGCTTTCGCATCCTTCATTCTTCCTCTCCTGCTACCTCTATCTCTCACACAACCACGTGTTAACATCGGAGCTGGTAAAGCTGCAGCCATGGGCTCAAAGAAAGAAGAAAGAAAGAAAGTAAAGAAAGAAAGAAAAGAAGTTATACGGAAATGATTTCGATGAGAGGTAACTACACCTGAGAATAACGGGGTGATGGATGGTAATGGGCCGATTCCGATTTCGGTACTCGATCATCGATTTCACGCCAATAACTGATTCTAATCGATTGGAATCAGTTTCAAACGCTGGAATCAAATCGCCCCTGAAAACTTCTATAAACAGTCCTCAGCTACTAGCTTAGTTACTCCTAGCAATTATTACGCATACATCTGAAATATTATTTGACAGATTTTGACTTTTAAGTGGTGTGTGATCGTAAACAAAATTCGAAGATTTGATGGATCAATTCAAGCTGTGATATCGTTCTTTCACTTCCAAGCAAATGGTGATGGTAGTTGTGAGGATGATGATGATGATGATTATAATGATATGATCCGCAGCATCACTGAATAATAAGCATATCGAAGTAGGTTTGATTCAAAGTACAAAAGCCGACCCATCTGTCTGTAACGTCCATCTGCGCATTTTACATCAAGAGTTCACAACCTTGGGTTCCCCATAGCCCACTACTCCTACGATGTTCAGGCTGTCCTGATCCCACTGGTTTTCATTTAAACCAATGCTTTTGGAATACGAATAGTTATAAAGAAATATTTTCTTGTTTTCTTAGCTCTGAAAAGTTACTTATATATCCAAGATTGATACCCCAACGCTTCCACCTCATGATTTTATTTATAACCTGCAAAATCTGGCAAGTACTTAGAATCGTACTCGATTCTTCCGATTTCTGGGTTCAAAGTACCTGGAATAGATTCCAAGAATTCCAGAATCTGTGTAATCGCTCATTCTTAGTGATTATTGGGGGGGGG
>JAWQUT010000006.1:1141230-1155220 GCA_033807755.1 Ellobium chinense
AGAGAGAGAGAGAGAGAGAGAGAGAGAGACAGAGAGAGAGAGAGAGAGAGAGAGAGAGAGAAGGGTAGCGATTCCAGCCCCAGAATATCTCACCGTTCATCTCTTTTTCTCTTATCTTTCATTCTCTCTCTTCTTTTCACCTTTCTTCATTCTATGTATATTCTCCCTTCTCCCAGTGCCCAGAGAAGCTGAAGAAACAATATTCGGCCGTTCAGCGTCGACAGTCTTAACGCGCCTTTTCTTAATAAACCTCATTCAGGCAAATTACCGCTAGAAATTGGGCTTTGTTGACAAGAGGAATTAAAATAGCTTCCGGCAGAGAAAGGGGACACTGGGTCTTGGAAAGCGGGAGACGAAAGTAGGCAGTGGCTGAACAAGTGCGCGGAGGCTCTCAGGACGGGAAACTAAAATTACAAATGATTCTCATTTTCACAGCCAACCCCTTATCCCATCCCACCCCACCCCACTCCACCCCCTTTTTCTCCCACAACTCTCCATTAACCTTCTTTCCTGTAACACAATAGCACTGAGTAACTTGAGTAAAAGTCAAGAAGCTGTTGACAACAAGCACTTGTGCTCAACTGCTGCTCATTTATTAGCGGGTCATGGTTATGTGGCGAGCAAGATCAATTTGTGGAGATCACATGCATGCCGAAGGAAGAAATAAAGACTTCTGATGGCCATGTGCAAAACTAATCTTTGCAGGTCGCATACATGAGCAAGTGCGTTACAGTACAACTGTGCAAGATGCGTCCATTATAAAAAAAACAACCTCTAAAGGTTAAGTAATATGCACACGGCACGATGTCCCTTCTGGCAATTAGAGTGAGTAAATTCGGGGGTGTGTCAGCTTCTCTATTTTCGTAATCAAATTTGTCTGACATCCTGTGTTTGACCCCTGCCCCTAATGATCAGCATAAGCCTTTGAGAAAATCCCTTGATATTGCCCTTAATTCAAGCATAAACCTAAAACTTAACTTACAGCATACTTCGGCTGCCTGACACTGGCACCGCGTACATCCGTTTGACTTCTGTTACGTCATAATGTAGCACACTCTTTACTCTGCCATCTTATGACAAAAAGGCACATAATTATATAATATATATTATAGGGCATATAATGCCTTATTATCACTCATAAGACATCAAGATTTAGGGTTAGGGGCAGGATCAGACAAAAGAAAGTACCCACAAAAATGTTCCTATGCAATGATTATGCCTAGGGACTGTCCCGAGTTTGCTTTTTCTTCCTAAATCCTAACCCTGTCCCCAATCCTAAACACAGCTCTTGGATGGGAATGTCCTTACACACTGCTTCCGAAATTTACCCGAGTTCCGGGGTCAACAAGTGTGCAATGCAAAGCTGCATGCAAAAAATGCAATCCTATATTCAAGACAGAAGGCGAGCTGCCTATCTACTGAAGTGGAAGCAAAAGCGGTCAATGACGTGATGTAATACCACAGAGACAATCTATAGTGGCTGCTGCCGGTCACGCTCTAGCCTCTTTCTTTCTCAATGACTGATCAATAGCTGCTAGGGGCTAGAGTTATGATTCCATCCGGCTTCATTTGTCCATTACTGAGAACCTCGCATCAGTAATCCACTTGCATCAATCCTCCTTCCATCTCCCTCGTTCCGTTCCCACTACAGAACAAAAAATAATTATGCAGAAGCTATAATAGCTATTTCCCGGATAACTCGAAAACGCGATCACTGGCCGGAGACCCTTCCTCTCAATATACAGCGACTACCATGTGACAGTATACAGTCGGCAAGCACAGCTGCCACAGACACCCTTGAAGAAAACAATGTGTTTCACATGGAGACATAGGGGGGTCTCTGTCAGTGATATCATGAATGATTAGTGCTCTTTTGTACTTCCCCGCGCTCCAACTCCTAGCCCCATCCTCGGCAGTTCCTCCCATCTTCTCCACTATCTCTTCTTTTCGTAGTAGATGTACAAATTATACCAAATATTACCTTAATGCATCACACATTAAAATGAATCATCGTCACCATCCCTGATGGGCGATAAGGCATATTAAGGAACTGACAATGTGTAAGACACTAGAAGACGACACACACAATCTTAGAAATCTATGGGGGAACAGTGATGGCAATGATCTTGAGTTATCGAGCAACATTATTTTTAGAGGGTAAACCACAATCAAACATTATTCTAACCCACTGGTGATTTGCATCTATGTACTGGAAATTCAGTCAGGCAAATTGGTTAAACGCATTAAATCTGTAAAACTTCACAGAATTGTTATGGTAAAAATAATATTGTTGATGAAGTCACCACAAAACCACTCCAAGCGTGCCAAGTAGAGGTCTTTCCCAATTACTTGTATAATTGTGATCCCCACATCGACCTGAAGAGAATGAGCTGGACTGATGGAGAGGGATAGATGGATGGATGAATGTGAAATGTAACGAGTTACTCCGTTTAAAAAGAGGATGTAAACACAATGTTTTTCTCGCCGACCTTGGAGACCAGGAGAACTAGTGAAGCAGCACAAAATGTCGGCAGCCCATTGACATATTACACTGCCATTAGCTCTGGCACTCCCTCCTCCATCACAACACCCTCCCACACACGCCACCCTGGTTCCATCAGCATAAACATGTCTAACCTGGACGTTATTCACAATGGCCACGCAAGATAATAAACTGCATGCATTTCGTTACCCCTTTGCGATTGCCTGTATGGGTTATGGGATAAAAAGATTTTTTTTCTTTTCTCTGGGTTAAAATATCTTTTTCTGTCCATTGGGGTATGATGGAACTTCTCATGATAATAATGAGGTTTATAACTACAGTATCCAGGCAATGCCGGCTCACGCGACTTCCTATTATATCACATGGATAGATAAGCTAATTTTGGAAACGGTCGTATGACGAAAGACAGTAAATGTAAATATTTAATTCCCCTCAAGTCGACAATACAATACTGAGGTAAAAAGGCGAGTTAACACACAGTGAGTTGCATGTGTGTGTGTNGGGGGGGGGGGGTATGTTGTCAGCCCAGGCAGTATTTCCCAGCATCGGATGGGCGCATTATAACAACACAGCATACCTTTAAGAGCACATTAATATCGCATACTCGGAAGCATTATTTTGTGATAACAGTTATTTGAGGTCTGGGAATATTCTCTTCGACAAGCTGGCGATATTTCCTGGCAGCAGGTATGAATTAAAACATGGGAGACTTGCTGAGAACACGAACGGGGCCTCGTTAAGGAAATAAAAGAATAAAAACTACAAATTGAGTCGAGAGGGCGAACGAAGCATTGCAATCATCCATCAAGATGAAGATGGTTCTCCGCGGCCCAAGGGGGAAGGCTGGGCAGCTCGACTCAAAAGATCGAGCCGAGCCGATACCTTCCTCAGATTCAAGTTTTGAGGATCGAGCTCAGAACCGATCCTTACTTCAAACCTTTGTGAGTCACTTATCTGGCCTGACAGCTGATCAGGGCAGAAGTAACAGCTTATCAACGAAAGTTCATTGCCGCAATATCTTCTTAAACAGGCAGAATCAATGAAACTGTTATTATTAAGTTGTAAACAAGGATATGCTGAAGAGCGACTTTTTGCAGAATGACTGCTTTGCTATTGGAAAGGATAATTATATTACGAGGCTGAAAAGAAAACAATGTTCTCACTATATGATTATTACTCGCGCGAAGCCAGACGAAAAGATTTTCTTTCAGGTAGGGAAGAGAGAAAGAGGAATGGCGTGAACTCCACCCATGTACGATCTCATCTCGAGCTGCGAACCTTCGTCCTCAGGTCCATTGTATGCTTACGGCGATCGAGAAAGTTTGAGCTGAATCAGGCTCGAACCTGAAAAAGATCGAGCCAGGATCAGTGTTTGCGATCCTACCTGCTAAAAGTTCGAGCGGATCCGACTTGCCAAATGAGGGATCCGCCCACCACTACCCAGGGGGAGTCCAGCGAGGTGTGTGTGATAGGGCAGCCACAAAAGTTCTGGCACCCTGTGCTGGCGATTTCCACCCGAGATATGACCCATGCTGTGACAAACGATGCCCTAGACGCCCGCGGAAGGCCACGAGAAAACAAAAGCCAGATCCGGCAGTAAAGAGCTGGCCGGATAGAGCGGACGCTTCCCGTTATCACGTTTAATGAGGTACGTTAAAAGCATCTGATTAGGTGGTTATCGCGGGTTTTCCTATTCAGTGGTGGGGGAATGGGGCAATAGCGTCACGGATGGTTATCACGATTTTTCGTAAAAGTGNAGGGGGGGGGGGGGGGGGGGGGGGGGAAGGAGAGAGAGAAGAGGCATAGCAAGAGAGTATTACTATTAGCAGGGGTGATACGAAGGATCACTGTACTTGATATTGGTTTGGGGGAGGGGGGAGGGTGAGATATATATACCGTAAATATTTGTTATCATAGGGGGAAAGTTGATTTAGAGAATAACCCACACCTATTTTTGAGGGAAACACAGTCTTCCCTATTTCCCCTCTACTCCATTAACGCCAAGGGGATACAGGCAAAGAGAAAAGAGAGGGGGGTTTGGTGGTGGTGGTGGGGAAGGCGGGCGGCAAGAGGGGGAGAGGGTAGATTTCATAGGAAGAAGTTGCCTAAATGTGCCTGGAATAAAAACGGCCAAGTATAATAATATAATCTATCTACCTAGCAAATCATGATAAGTTTAAGCCGCGATGGCCTCTCATAACTCTTCCCGCTCTTCAATTATTATATTTTGTCTTATCTTTTCCAGATCAAAAGACCTGATGAACATAAGAATCTCGATTAAAGTGTCCGAGGATGTTCTTAGCATGTATCCGACTGTTTTATCCGTGGCATATGCTGTCCCACTGACAAATATAATGTTAACGAAAGCATCAATCGATAAACAATTTCCGTTCATCTCCTAATGACTGTTGATTTGCCCACTATCAGATCAATGGCACACTATAAAAGATCTGAGGCACAGTGTTTGTTTGCCCCTCCGCGCTGCAGCCATGCAACAACCGCTGCGACAACGTGAATCTATACAGAATTAGCGGGGGCAATAGCTGGCACGAGTTCTGGAACTATCACAAGTCGAAACAAATGAAATTGCAGAGGATTAATATACAGCTATGGGCGACAAATACAGATCACCGAGTAGTTAATCACCAGCTTTTTCATCTCCCGTCTCGCTAGACAGGTGCTACATTTAATCGGACTGGATCAAAATAGCGACAATCTAATTAGCAGCGTGTGCCTACTAACCGTTCATAAACAGATTTCACGCCATCACATCACACATGTACAATCTTGTTACCTCCCCTCCTTGAGAAGTGACGTACCGCAGGCTACTGGCAACACTTCCAGATTGACGTGGCTATCACTGGAATACATTTTCTAAATTAAAACTTATCAACAGGCCCAAAAAAAGTTTTAGCATCGCAACAGCAGACTTTGCCAGTATTTGTAAACAACACCATGCTTGATCATTCGGTACACAGCCTGATTGATTTTTATCCTGTTTTCCTCGAGACTTTATTACCACGCTTGACACAATTCACACGTTTGCGGTCAGGTAGTTCAATGCTTGTCCACAATAATCGTAGCCCTTGTGTGCGTGTTAAGGAAACAATTATTCTTGCCGACATCTTTCCACACATTTGTTTCCTTTGAAGACCAGCGTTGAGAGGAACATGCCACTGCTAGTGAGGGGACCAAGAGTTACAATGTCTACACCACCTGGATCCCCAACTCCCATGCATGGATTCACTAAATCAAAAGAAAACATATGGTACCATGCGCCTTCCGTGCAATGCTTTACCCTATTAAGTCTTCAGCCTCTTCGTGTATAGCGCGTCAGATGACAGTCTAGCCCCATGCTTCAAACAGTTCAAGAAAACAGCCTCGTGAAATGCAAATCGCGGCTGTGTGTAAAACTTTATTCGTTTTAAAGTCAACCTATACTAGTAAAATCTAGTATGTAGGCATGTCACCGCTGATTCCAAACCGCAAGGGAAAAATACTGCGAACTGACACGTATAATTGATTATAGATCTTTCCTCAACATAAAAATCAATGTCATTACATCTACCTTAGTTTCATATATATTCTTACATGCGTTGCTGATTAATTCTAAAAATTAAGAATCTAATCTCATGGATCTCATTCCTGAAAAGGCCATGAGCAATACAAACATTCGGGCTATAGAGTTACGCTAATCAACGATTGCTGAACTCAGATCAAGTGATGTCATCATGCCTGGTAGCACTGCGACCACGCTGTGCTGTCACGTTCGTCTTTCTCCCATCTCTACAGCAGATGGGCAAGAGAAGAATTACATTAACGGAAACGGCTCTTTATAAAAAGAGCACGGCTTAATGACATTCGGGTGACAAATCAAATTACCCGGGCGTCTTGAGAAGAAACGTTCTCTCCCCTATCGCTCGCCATTTGATCTAATTGGCCCGTAAACATTCCAAATCTCCCCCAAGATCATAATCCAATAACCGTCGGCCAGCCCTGGAAGGCCCTTGGGTATGATCAAGACATGACGCAGGCGGTAAAGCTTGCTTGCCCTCCACTGGCCATTGGGAGTCTGTAGAGAACAAAACCTCTTACTTGCCAGCTCTTACTGAGATAATATTCAGATGATGCATAATGGACTAATGATACTTTCATGGAGCCAGGTGGCTGCTCGCCTAAACACATCATGCCTTAGAATAAAACATCTACAGAAGTACTAATCCGTGTAAGTGATGTCGCTAGCGCATAGTCTACATCCAACGTTTCCATGCAAAACACATAATTTGTTCTACTCAGAGCAAAATGGCGACCGTGCTTGTACTAAAGATTACGTGCTACGTTACATTCTGACAGTATAGATCTACGGCCAATAATGGTGTTTCCCGACATCTGGGAAGTGGCAATATACAGTGTTTGTAGATCTGGTGCTTCTGTGTTGTTTTTTTTTTATTTCGTGATACACACTGAGATAAAAACGAAGTTCTCAAGAGTTAATAAATCGTATCTATCTGATTTGCCACTCCTTTTTTAAATCTCATTTTCTCTTTCTCATTACTGCTCCACTAAAGTTTTTGTGGATGCCCGCCTTTTCCATAAGATGTGAGTGAGTGAGTGAGTGAGTGAGTGAGTGAGTGAGTGAGTGAGTGAGTGATTGAGTGAGTAGTGAGTGAGTGAGTGAGTGAGTGAGTGAGTGAGTGAGTGAGTGAGTGAGTGAGTGAGTGAATGAGTGAGTTTGCGCGGGCGCGCGCTCGTGTGTGTGTGTGTGTGTGTGTGTGTGTGTGTGTGTGTGTGTGTGTGTGTGTTTTGTGAGGGGGAGGAAGGCGAGAGAGAGAGAGAGAGAGAGAGAGAGAGAGAGAGAGAGAGAGAGAGAGAGAGGGAGGGAGAGGGAGAGGGAAGTTCATGTTCTCTGATCAACGAGATGTGCGCAAGAGCTGTTTCCCGTATTATTATGCATAACTTGTAGCTTCAATCTCGAATAACTTGAGGCAGAACGGCAATTCTACAGGCATGCATAAATAGGCAATACAGAGAACAGATACAATTTCTTGTTTTATGGCCCAAGATAAGGGTCACATGATTACAACTGCAGCAGCCGGCTCGATCTCTCCCCGGGGAGCTATTTGACAAGGAAAAGAGACAATCGTTCAGCCACGATGATCTGTTTATGAGGGAATGAAAAATTCAGGGTTTTATCACTTGATTCTGCATCTCATTATTCGCTTTACTCGATGGCTTTTAATCAAAACACGATATGACGTCATACTGTTCTTCTTCCCTTTCCTTTTTCCCGCCCCTCAGAAAAAAATCCAGAGTAACGATGCAGACTGTGAAGAATGACACTGTACTGCTACAATCAACCGTAGTTCAGAGTCGTATTGCGCCAATGGCTAAAGGAACAATATGGACAACAGCTTAAATCACAGACCAATACAAATTCACAAACCTTGCAGCAGGGTGACTTACAAGAGGTCTTAAAGGTCTGCCAGGGGTATTAAAGGAGAGTTGAGGCATGATGGGACACTTCATTCAATAAAAGTCAATCTCACGCTTCACATCAAGGAGAGCTACGTATGCGAATTTCACGGATAAAACACTTCATACTACATAAAACATTTTGCAAGTCGCTAGTTTACTGTCCCTCCGAACGTTACGGTAAAGAAAGCTGATATAATAATGGCCAGTATTGGAAATATGGAAGCAAATCCATCTGAACTGAAGCAGTTTCACAGCCGGACTTGTAGGCCGGACATGCCTTTCCATGGGCAACGATATCAATAATATCCCCCTAATGACAATCTGAAATAGTAAAAAAATCCCTCCTGTTCCTAATTTTCCTTGGATATGTTTGAACACTATTATCTGAGTGTACTCTAAATTACTCTGCTAAAATATGCATTCGTGTGAACCAAACTGGTACATTCAGAAAGGATAAAACCAGTGTAGGCAATGCGATATAAAAACACAAGTAGGCCTATCGATTCAAACAATAACAGGGTGCGAGCTTTAACGTTTTCCTATAATGACCTGGCAATTCAGAGGGCCGTAAACGTCTCCATAATTTTCCGCAATCACTGCCCACATCAATATTAAATCTTCGGTTCCTTCCGCACCTCTGGCTACGGCCGCAATTTGTAATCTTTATTCTGGGAGACGCGCAAAATGTGTTCACAGGAGCTTTGCGAGACATTAGCAGATAGAGGCAGATTAGCTGGTTGGGAGGAGAGTGGGGAGTGGTGGGACACTAATTTAGCAGGCTGCGAGACAGAAACGTGGCTCACTATGACAGACAAGATATATATTCTGTGGGTATGACTCAAGAAAAATATTCATCAATTATGACAGGCAAGATATATATTTTTGGGGCAAGATTGGAGTAAAAATATTCATCAAGATTGGTTCTGCTTTTTTTTCATTAATTAGGACAAGACCTCTTCGATACGGATTTCTTTCCCCGTTTTACATAGACTAGCAAAATGCATAAGAACTCGTCAGCTGCGACATGGGTATGCTCTGATTTCACGTAAAATGTAGCGGGGGTCATGGTAAAGGCAATGCAGTCCTCAGAATAGGATAACACGACAAACAGAAAGGAGGGCCTACGTGTAACCACACAGCTAAGACCGCAAGTGGCATCAGCAGCAACAGACTGCATACAACCGCTAATTCGTTAATCTGCGGTGTCATTCTCGGACTTGCAAACTGTAGTTCGACCTATGCAGATGTTCTGTCAATGTCCAACAGCCATGACTCACTCTGCGGACTGAATTTACTCAGAATGCACATATCAGCATGTCACGCCAACGGTAATTTAGTCACAGGAAAAGTATTACACGACAGTGATATATACTACAAGAACAAGAACATAGTGACATTATCAAATCACAAGGCTAGGACTGAATGGAAGTGATAATATCACCAAGCAACTCATTTTAGTAATCTGCTAGTCTACTTGTTTATTTTCCCCTCAGAAAGTGCAGTCTGCAGCCGAATGCAGCCTTATGCCCAAGTCACACCCCCTAATCTGGAGCTGACTGACCCAGAAGGTCTGAATTCCTTTTAAATGCGCAAACAGTCACGCTGATTGCCGTTATGTGCCTCAACAAAACAAAAAGGTTATAACAATGGACAGGGATGTAAAGAAAAGGAAGGGAATCTTTCCCGTTGACTCACACGGAAGGTTCCCATCATTTGTTTTCTACATCCTTGTCTGTTGTGATTGTGACACCAACAAACCACACAGCTAGGACTGACTGGAGCAACATAACCTACAGACTAACGGATAATTCCTTAGTCTGCAGCATCTTTTCAGACTTGAACATTGCCGTCGGAGTTGCGGTGCTTAGCGATTTCTATATTCCCAAACCTAGTCCTGAACTCACTTTGAATGCGCTTAGAATGCACAATGGCTAATGGCCATTTAATCCATAAGACAAAAAAAAAAAAGAATAAATTACAGGGCGGACATAGTTACGGAAGCAAGAAGGGACCCTCCTTGTGATGCCAACACATCATACAGACATGAGTGAGTGGATGACAGTAGAATAAAAACCCACGGACTAATCCATAATTCGTTATTCTGAAATACCTTTCCAAGAGTTTAAACTCTGCAGTCCGACCTGGGATGCTCTGCCTAGTGTCTCATCCCACAGCGCGGTGCTGACTGTTCTTGAGTTATGAATTAAACGTGGTCACGCTAACCTCCGTAAAGTCCCAGGAGAAAGAATGTAAAAACACGACATGGAATTCACTGAAACGAGACACGGACACCACTCCGGTGACACTCACACAGCTGGGACTGACTGAAAGTGAAAGACAGTGGCAACACAGCCCACAGACTAACTGCTAATTCGCTGACCTACATCGTGACCTAGGCTTAATCGTGATTGATTCATAAATCATATCCACATGTGCGGCAGCTTTCTGCTGTCCACCATCGTGTCCATCAAAGGACCATTGTTGGGCCGGAGAGAAAGACAGGGTGAAATGACCAGTCACTGCATAATGTGTTGACTACAACATGCCAAAGTCTCGTATGTCAGCGAGGGTCATAACGTTACTGAGAGGGCCAGTCTCCTTGTAACCTCTATGGCTTCCTCTCGTGTATCTCACACAGACAGGACATGACACTAGTGGCCAACTGAAAATGAAATACTGACGGACTGATTGATGTCAAGACGACAGGGTGTATCCTACAAATTGTTACATAGTTTACCTGTTTACGGTAATGCCGGTCGTTGCCACTTTCCAACTGCACTGTGGCAAAAATGTTGCACAGTACAGCACACAACAAACCTGCGATTAAAAGGTCTGCTGCAAATGTCAATTCAGACCCAACTCTGACAAAAGTCACGAGCTCATCATGCAGCAGTCTCGTTTTTAACTCCAGGCTATCTTGCGCGGTCAGAATTTGGCGTAGGCGCAAGACCTTTTTGCTTTTCATTTGAACCGCGGGTAATGAAACAGAAGATCTTGTCGATCTGTTGCTTGGTTTTAGAAGTGAAAAGTATTTCATCTCTTCGCAGCCCTTCTTTCCATAAATACTTTGTTTTTTAACACTTCTGTCTTCAGCATCTGTCTATTTATAAGTCTCGTAACGGTCATAACACCTACAGCTTAGTCGCGTCAATAATAGTAGAATGGTCGGATTCTGCTTCCGCACTTCAAAGGAATATTATATTTCCGGGATCGACAAAGAAGATGCGAATTATCTCCGCCGCCTCAGCTCAGCTCTGTCGTCTTAAATAAACATTACACGCTTTTCCTTTCTTTAAACTGTATTGTACGACTAGCTATAACTGCTAGTAATGACTTTAAAAGTAATGGCTTTTTAATCCGTGAAAATTTTACACACACACACACACACACACACACACACACACACACACACACACACACACACACACACACACACACACACACNACAGACACACACACACACAGACACACACACTCACAGACACACACGCACGCACGCACGCACGCACGCACGCACATATTCTCTCTTCCTTCCTCTTTCTCTCTCTGTTCAGTGCAGTTAATTATGCACTCGCTATTCATATGCTCCACTTCGTATATAAATCAAACAACTGACTGAGTGATCACTATACAACAAAATATTCCAAATAATAACTTTTCACTTATTAGTATTTCGAAGTTTAAAAATACAGCAAGTTGGAAAAGAAAACTGATTTCCGCCAACTGAAGTTTTATCCTTAGTATCATTCCTCAAGATAGAGCGGTTTCTGCTTAATAGTGACCAAAATATTCGCCATTTCCCAATTTGATCTGAGTTTGTAAAATCTAAATTTTATGTTAACATTAAATTTCACAAAATACGCACGCGCATTCACATAATATATAAACACATACACGCACACACCAGCACCCATACGCACACACAAAAATACATGCACACACACGCACGAACACAAAGGTTTAATTTCTGACGAGTGTATTTTATTTTCACGATTAGTTTATAAAGATTATAATTTACGTAACCTTAACCATTAGGATACAGTCATGTAACTGTTTTTTTTTCTTTTTCGGTGCGACTGTTATTTTTCTGAGCACCGTTCAGACTGCTATCTATGCTCTTGATCTATCACCCCTGCCGTATAAAGCTCTAGTCTAGGGTGATACTAAAATCCTTGAAAATCCTCGACGAAATCCTTGCTACCTTTTGGTGGTGTCTGTGATAGATAACTGTCAAGCACAATCAACAAAAGAATTCATTTTTCAACAGACAGTCGAGATTATGTGCTTCACGCCACATACACAGCTGCACAAACAAATCCCTATCGTAGAAGAAACAAACAAACAACAACAACAACAACAACAACAAAAAACCAAAATAAAACTACGACAAACATCAGACTGAATCGGAAACAAGACAGCACTTGGCAATGCTCGATAAATCCTCGTTACTCTTGAAAATATCTAATGTAGATGTCATGCTAAAGTAGTTCGGCTCGCCCACAGAGTTTAGAGATTGTGATGGAGGCTAAGCGCCAAGAGTGCAAAACAAAACAAACTAAAGAATTATTCTACAAATAAAAAAGAAGTCCCTGGAGATTCTCGACGGAACTCTTATTATTTAGACAATGTCCAAGCCAGATGGCATGCTAGCACCTAGACTGTTATTGCTCCATAGACAGATGCGCCAATTGAGCAGTAAATAGACCTACAAACCCATACTCTGGCAGAGGCAAGACCATTAAAGAAAAACCTCAAAACACGAGCTTGGAAACATGTCCCTCAACAAATAATATCTGGGACAGATGCCATACTAGCAGCTGGAGTAATATTTATTGTTCACCACACGATCGTAATATTGCAATCTGCACGACACAGAAAGGGAACTACGAAAACTCACACTGTAACAAAAGGAAGATCAACAACAAAGAAAAAAAACAACAAAACAACAAAACCTTAAAAGTTAACTATTCGACAAGACTCTCGTTACTCAAGACTACATGTAGAATTGCAGATTTAGATCTAGATCTAGGACAGATGTCCTACGAACAGTTACTAACTGTTCAGTGCTCACCTGACAGTCGAAATCCTGTACATGCCACACGTGCAATAAACGGAACTACTAAACAAAGAAATGAGAAACAAAGGAATAGACGAATCGGAAACTATCGTGTCATTAAGAGTATACTTAAAAGCCTTTGATTGCCGTTCTTTATGACAGATAATGCCGTTCTTTATGACAGATATCACCTTCACATAAATAACACTCTGATGGACACTTAAACAAAACAATAATTTGATGCAGGCGTCACATGTACGGTCAAACCCACTGTACCTTTAAACACAAAGGTAATATTAATATACTGCAGACGAAACCCTCATCACTTAAACGGTGAATTGTAGATTCAGGTGAACAGCTCAATCAGAACCACAATGAATTATAAATAAGAACTGTGTACAACAACAAAACTACTCTAACGTGTTGGCCGTTATCGTCGTCACCCCCATCGATGGCGAGGTTCACCTCCATCGCCCTTGCCAGCGTAAACTCGTAAATTAAAGGTGGACAGTGGCATACCCGTAAATCATCAGCGAGACTCCGCCGCACTCGCCTCGCTTCAGCAATTTTAAAATATCTGAGAATGCCTTTAATGTAAGAGACCATTATAAATGGNCCACCCCGGTCATACAGATTGAAATTTATTACCCCTCTCATACAGGTTTATCTAAATCAGCGCTTATGAACATCAAGAACGGGTCTTCCTGCCAACTTAGTAATCACCATCTTCCCGACAGGATTCTCATCAAGCGTGCACACGTTTGCAAACAGTGGCGGCTCATACTGAAACGGAGGGGTGGGTTCGCAACTCCAGAATTTGAGGTGCTGATGCATGAAGTAAAGACATGACATCTGGTTATCGAACATGTACACGTCGACCAGCTTTCGTTCTCTATAGCAGCGATCACCTAGACAGGCAGTAGTTTCTTATATGGGTTGGAACTTTTTTTTTTTTT
>JAWQUT010000006.1:1155239-1169184 GCA_033807755.1 Ellobium chinense
GAGATTTTCGAGATGCGATGGACCATTAGACTTTCCGTTTGCTACTAAAACAATGTGCTGCGGTCGCAGTCGAATGGGTTGGGGCTGCCGTATGGAACAGGAAAAGACAAATCGCAGATCCAAGCTAGAAAGAAAAACTTTTTAGCCCTAAGGTCAAACGCAGAACCTTGAAAGTGTCCTTACATGGTTTCATACGACTTTCGAACTGGCGGTCAACATAATTATATTGTGTTTCCATTAAGGTGGTCTCTGAAATGATTGCAGTAAGTATTTTAAAAAAGCGAAAATTAAACTTGTTATACCGTTCTTCCCCCCCCCCCCCCCCCCCCCCCCCCCCCNTCCCGCGCATCACTTTAGCTCTTCCTTTCTTTCATCGTCTGTTGTAGAACAGACCTCATCATTATACCGCCAGCGACGGCGCAGAGCAAGCCGTGAAACCAGGTATTCCTCGTTACTAGAACACTGATACGTTAAGCCTGGTTTGATCTACAGTTACACAACGGAACGGTGGTTGTCCTTGATGCTGACACCTGACCGAGAGCGCTTTCTTATTGGTCCCTCACAAAACTGGCCACAGTTCTGGGTACACAATGACATATTATATAGTGATCAAGTTATCAACTCTCATTAAGCAAGCATCGTCGGTACGTGCTCACCGCTGGGAACTGGACTGAGTTTAGGTCTATTCTACGTCGAAGAGCATTGAGCATTACGGCAGGAGTAATGCTTGCTGACCACTACTTTCCACACATTTAGCCCCTAACTGTCGTCCCCATGCCTTAGTTCAACTACGGGCACTTGGGCCTCCCTGCAGAAACAAAATAGTGGTCTTGGGATGGCCAAATCAGATATATATTTTAAGCAGTTTAAGACGACAAATTCCTACTAATTTGTAAACAAACAAACAATAATAAAACAACCCGCTTTCTTATAGCTAATGCCATTAGACAGCCAACGCAGGCGGGGTCCCAATGATTGGCATTTAAACAAAGTTTTACCGGGTATTCAGTTTTCGGTTTTACTGTTATCCTTAACCACAACAGCTATATTAGCTAACACTACCTTAACAGTTGGCTGAATTATTTCCCCAAAGGCATTTTATGGTATAGCTGTATCGATTGCATATGACAATGTTTTTCCATCTAGATTTTACAAGACTTTATAATTCTATCTATCAGGGCAACCTGTACGAGAATCGGTCGATCTTTAACCCCTCTCGGCTCTTCAATATAATTTCGATCCTTGCTCAGGTTCTTATTAATCATCGACTCCCTCTCTTGTTTTTGGAAGGGGAAGGGGAAGGGGTAGGAGGAAAACTGCAAGATGGTGTGCAGTGTGCACAGGCCTAAACTGTGCGTGCAGGTTTAGGTTTGTTTTTTTTTGTCCTAATAACATCAGTCTACATCTTCAGAAATCTCCGTAGATTTTTTTGGCTTAAAAAGCATTGTGCGAGAGGTGACTGTGCTCAGTGGGATAATGAGCACTAATTCTTCCAATCATTCTTTCCTAACTTATCTCTCTTCCCCTCTCGCCACTGTTCAACTATTCTTTTGGTGGATATAATTTATGACCCAATATGTTTTGTCTGGGATGTGAGAGCGGTCGTGTTGGACAAGAGATCGTGAAGTGTAGGTAAATGATATAGGTAGTCACAAAACAGCAAAGCAAATAAAAGGTTTCATCGGGATTTCACTCAAGTTTTACAAAGTCACCCAAGCATTAATATATAATTCTTGAAAGTAATCTCTAATAATAACTGACAATCTCTGCGTCAGCCGCAAATTAAAAACCATTTTTTTTAAAAGGCCATGGAATGGACAGTTCTTAGCAGGTAAATTTTAAAGACTGAAGACAATGAAACCTATGAGGTTGGTGAACACGGTTCTAAAATCAGAATGCCGCACGAACAGAAAACAGAAAGTCAAAAGACGAATCCGAGGTTTGGACTCTGTTCTGGTTTCCACCTGGAACTGATGTGTTATTTACGCGATTCTTCCGCACTCCCAGTTTACATCAAATTTGTTTACACGCAGTTTGGCACTTAAACCACAAAACACAGTATAATTGTAATTTGCATAAATTAATGATTATAGTGTCTTGTTGTTGCATGGCAGAGTCGTTACAGTACTAGACGTGCTGTGAGGAGGAATTGAAAGATAACTTTCTAATCAAGCGTTGACAAGTTCTTTTCAAACGAAACTAGAGGCCCAGTACTGAAACTGCCACAGATATTGCTCAAAGAGAACTACATGTACCTAAATTCCGTTGGTTTCAAGTCCACCCAACACTGTGATGCACTTGGGGCTGAATTTTGCTGTTTTTGACATTTACTGACTACCATATTTTTAAATGAAAGTTGCTGAAACAGACTGCCAAAAACTTGACAATGTCGCTACAATATCTGACGGAGAGGATAAAGCCTGTGACATGGCATCACAATACACACGCACAGCATAAAAGACAAAATGCAGTGAATGCTGAATGCAAACAGTCAATGTTTTTTTTTGGTTCTGCTCACTAAAAGTTGGTCAACGCTATAGTTGTGAAGTTAATTTATATTTGATAAATTATCACAAACTGCAGTAAACTTGCTTGAAGTTTGATTTGGTTCCCGAAATAAATTTGTGTTTTGTTTGGGTTCCTTGCTTTTCAGTTTGAGCATTACTATCAAATGCGATACTGGTTTATCCCAGGGGCTTTTATGTAGGTGACAATTATTACATAGGATCAGCACTACTGAATTTAAAAAAGTGACAGATCATAATCACCTTGCTTTTTTGCTCCCTTGAAGCATGTCTATAGGCTTATGATGGGAATGACTTCAGAGCTTAGCAATTCTTTTAAAAAGTGTGTTTTCTAAATTTCACCCCATGAAACATGGAGGGTTTAATGGGTGGTTTAATGGGTCGTTTCATGTCGAAAACAAAGTGTTCTCTATTCATTTGCATCTTTTATCCTATACTACGGGTATTAAAGTCGACATTACTAGCATATTAAAGAAGGAAAGAAAACCCCGGATTACTGGCAATAGGTATGAGACTGCAGCATTTCAGTTGTGATTAGAATATAAAATATATGTTGCATTTATATCAAAGGCAAAGTGTTGCCCATCCATTATGCCAGGCACCACGAAAACGCGACAGATCTGAGTCAGTAATTCCCAATACTTCAAAAGCGAGAATGAAAAACGCGAGTGCGCCTGTTGCGGCTTTCGTAATCTTAGTCTTACTTAGTCTCCGAATAACTTGGTCTGCTAGCCATTGTTGTGCTATAGAGGTTATTTAAGGTTTAAGTTCTGGTTCCCTGTTCGTTACAGGAAAGTAGAAGGAAGCATCTAGGCTACTGTTACAGGCTAGTCACAATTTAAACGCGTACATGATTTTATCTCACTAAATCATACTCTGCCTGCCTGCCTGCGTTCCTGACTGCCCGCTCATCTGCCTGCCTGCCTGCCTGCCTGCCTGCCTACCGGCCTGCATACATCTCTTGACATGAACATGTCGCGCAAAACGACTTCAAAAATTAATATTCGTGTCTAATGGCAACGTAGCCTGATGGTCATGGCGCTGGAATCAGGATCTGAAGATGATGAGTTCGCTTCTCGCCTTGGCCAGGCTATAAGTTTCTAAGGAAAGCATTCGATTCACATTTTCCTCATTTCACTCATTTGTAACGTGGTTACTTGCTATAACCAGTGAAAGTTGTTGTCAGAATGCAAGGGATCAGCAGATGTTGGTAAAATGACAATGACACTGAATGCTCCCCAAGGAGCTGAGTATGTCGCTGAGTAGTCTTGCCCACCAGGTTAAAAGACATTTAGTGCCGCCTGACCAGGCATTTTCGTGGAAACGATACTTTTTTTCCTCTTTTCAACACGTTAACATTCATTCTCTACATTAGCATCACATTCACCTGTTACTCAAAATAGGAGGGATGAAACTGTCACAGATCTGTTTTGGCCCTTTACCTCAACCGAAATGCTGATTTTGGTGCGTGACTTCTTAACCTGGCACTGAGTAAAGCTTTACTGTGATTTGGGAAAAAGTTACTTCTTCATCAAAAGCTGTCCAAAAACGGTTGTCCTCAAGCCACACACAAATTTCTGGTCCTTTCCGAGATCAAAGACAAGCCGTACTTTTCTGGTTTTAATTTGTTTCAAATGACGCCGTCAACATGAGCTATAATCTGTCCAGTGACTCGGAAATTCGCGGAGAATCAGTGGTAATTATCACCGAAGAAACAAAAAGTTCAGTTATGCTCACCAATAAAACTGATAGAACACTGCTTTTGAAAAGGGGATGCGCTAAAGAAAGTGAGAACGGGCCAATGCAATTTGCCAGACAAACGATGATAGTAGCAGGCATCGTAGGTCCACGCAAGATGTCACTAGAGAAACAACATGATAAAAACACAGAGCTACAATAATAGACTAGGATCTCTGAGATAAACCGCAGTATTTTTGCCGACTGCGATTTTGGAATGACCTTAACAGATGTTATTCAAGAAGAAATTGATACTGGAAGTCAATCGCCATATCGAGTGCCCCTTCAAAAATGCCACACGGTTAACAAAATCCTTGAAGAATATGCCAGTTGATAATATGATTTAAACTCCCATCTCTCCATACAACTTTTCTTTAATTTTAGCAGAAAAGTAATCCACAAGCGCAGATGCAAAGGCAGAGATGAGACAGTGCCTAAACTTTAGAGCTCTGAACAAAGTTATGAAACAAAAGGTATTTGTCCTGCCATGAACCGTTGACATCCTCAGCCAGTTTGCCCAGTGCACATATTTCACAAAATTAGATCTGCCCAGTGGCTTTCACCAGATCCTTCATTTAGAAGACTCAAATTCAAGTGCAGCTTTTCCTATTTTAAAGGGAAAAAAACGAAGACACAGATTCCTCCCTTTCAAGCAATCCCATACATCTAGGCTATTTCAAGCGATGGTATACTGACTGTTTTCGGGCTTAGACGCATTTGCATATGCATACAAAGACGATAATTTAATTTTTACCTCCTCAAAAGCAGATCACCTCACCTTGTTTATGTGCAGAAGATCTATGACCGGCTGAAACAGCACAATGTGAAAATAAATCTTAAAAATTCAGCTTTCTACAGAGACAAATACCTCGGTTTCATTATAAATCGAGAAGACGTCATGCCAGACATGGAAAACGTGAAGGCCGTTCGTAACACTAGCGATCCCATACGGACGAGGACTGGCAATCAAGCTGCCTATGTATTTTTTTTGCATGTCTCTCTGGTCCTAGACTGGAGTTAACCTTTCTTATCAGAGTACATCTGTAGATCAACGTAATTGATACAGCTTTAATTACAAAGGTTAACTCTTATTATTCCACTCTGTGACTAGCGCATTTCATTTAGAAGATGTGTCATCGCGCTAGTCACCTGAGTCATGTGACGAGATTTGTTGCACATTGTTTTCTGACGATCAGAGATACATCTTTGGAATGTCCCTATCGTTATGGGAACAGAATTAGAAGTTAACTGCTTTTATTTTGAACTTTGAAAATAAAAAGGAAAATAAAAGCAATACAGTTTTCATATTTTATATCCGATAGGAAACTTGTCACACAATGATACACAAAGATATTATATCTCATAACAGACCAATACACAATAGAAAATATTCATACAAAGTACATGTGTTACAAACAGAGTAGAATAAACAACAAAGCCATTGTCAGTCGCCACTGTGCAGCGCCTCGTCTCCAGAAATCTGAAGTCTGGTACTCAATCACTCAAGAGTTAAGTGAGGATCGGGAGTCAAGGGTCTTTCCTGAGGATATTCGAGACTGAACCCACAAACATTTGATATGATTATCTTTTAATTGTAAGAACGCCTAACACCTAAAATGATTCAAAGTCACGTCTGTTAGTACCATGGTCATATTAAATATAGTTTAGAAAATATAGCCTCTAGAGTGTGTACAATTAATATTCGGGTAAATGAAGTTCTCTATATGCCAATGCCTTTATGGTAAGTAAAGCTTTTCAGGTCGGATATAAAGTAAACGTATGACCGAAGTGTATATACTTATTACCGAGGCTGATTATAGAGAACATAATGGACTGGCGCTTTTGAAATTCATACCTTATAAAGGGGTGTATCTTTTACAGAGATTTTATGAAATACTTTATATCAAATGTAATTAGTGACACAAAGACCTTTGTTCTGTTGCTACTGACATCTTTATGACTTTTGGGGCCTATAAAAGCACCAGAGTTTTGCTTACATCACATCAGCAATCACCAAGAGGTAAGTATCCCATGTTGTTCACTTGTTTACTAGTACTTGGAAAGCCCATCACTGCTCTCCGGAACTTTTCACACATTTCCGATAGCCGTGCAACAATAGCTCTATTAGTGGCGTTAAAGAATTCAAGCTATTATTGTCCCGATTGACTTAATCTGTCTGAAATATCCAAAGTAATTGTGAGTCATCAGAGATCAGGAAAAGTAAAAGTACATTAATTGCTGAAAACTCCGAAAAGAAGGTGGTTTTCATGACGTCAACTTTCTCGAAATATTTTTTAACTATACGTCAGAAATTGTTATTAGCCAGTATTAAAACTATTTAACTGAGGTAAGGATAGACCGGTTCCAAGCAAAGATAACTTATTCGCTTAAAAAGCTTCGTATATAAATGACTCACTTTGTTAACAAGGATTTAGTGTTCTATATCCATTTGGGAAATCATGAGACTATCTACAGGTGTGTTTGAACCAGTGTTTAAGAGCAGATTTTGGTTAGAAAAGAGGTTGGAGAAAACAGTTCCCAGGTACTGTCCAAGATCCTTCCAAGGATGCTTTCTTTCCAAACCGTGCCCCAAGTACATATTTGGAGAGACCTAGGAATTTACCAAATGATCACATAATATTGAGCAAACGTGGAAACTGCTGTATTCTTGTATTTGGTGACAACGTATTCCACAAGTAATTTTCTACAGAATGCAGTGTTTTCTAATTTCCACACATCGTGCAATTGCGAGATTTGCTCCTTGAATTTCAAAATACTCCCTAAAAATAAATTGAACGGGCGCCGACCTTTCCCTCTCTTCTGTGCTCCCAAATTTGCACTGCTTGACAAACACCTGTCAGTCCCTCTAAAAATGTACAAGTTATATCCTTTCAAATTTATTATAAGAGGGGAATGTTTCGCCAAGTTATATGACCAGAAGGGAACAGTCAATGGCAAATTATTTCAAAGGCGAGTTTACCGAATAAATGTAGTCAGTAAGCTGGATATGGACGGTCTTATATTTCACACACAAATTTAGAGCGGATGAATTATTTGCAGCGAGACTCGAATTAGTCTACACCACAGAAAATAAATGAATCTGGCGTCCAGCCGATTGAAAGGGGATCGCGGAAATGCTGATATCGTTCGTATCAAATGTCTTTATAATAGTAATCAAAGTAAGAAAATCGTGGTAGAATGCACTTTTCAATAAGTGCCAGCCTATGTCGCAAAACCTCGTTAACATTCTACTTACTTCACACATCTTCCTTCTCTGCTCTAAATGAACTTGGATTTACAAGTGCGCGCGAGAGCGATTCCACGCACCACAAACTTTATTCCGATTTCTGTACCCAGTGTTTGTCTGTCACTTTAGTTCCACAGAACAAAAAGTTTACTTGAACAGCTCGGTATCAGACGGCAGGAGGAGGCAAAATGGCATCCCCACGTCACGTGACTCAGGCTCTGGTGTTCCTTTCTGCACAGGCCGTAGACCTCGACACTCGATCAGGTTATATTTTTAATAATACATGTACTTCAATGATGGCACCTTAGACTTTGGTAAATTTAAATCTGGGAAATGGGGAAAGAAAACTGCGAAAAGCAGTTGAAAAAACTTTAAGATCTTTCACCAAAGAGACTGGCGGGTAAGCTCGGGGCTATGAAGTGTGGTCTTATCATGAGCAAAATAGCCCGTCAGTAATATCTGGCAGGTCAGTCGAGCCTTGACGCAATCTATAAAGAGTAGCTTCATTTTTTTTTATCTAACCGACTGACTATTATGAAACTATTATAATTGTTGCATTTATTAAACAGATATTTTGTATGATCGTTGCCAAGAGCTTCAAAATAACAGTTTCATCAGCAAAGCTATTATAGTGGTGATCATGTCTAAAACGACCAGAAAGGCGACGATGATAATTATGCTGATGAAATGCTACTATTTAAAGCATGGGCTATTAACTAAAGAAATCTGCTTTGATCTAGAGTAAATAATTGATTGATTAACCATCAGACCGACCGACCGATTTATTTATTTATTTTGTTTAAAATTTGTGTAACAAAACTTCAGAATTCATTGTTAGATAGATATAATTTAAAGCAGGGCAAGGTTTTAAATACTTTAATATTTACCGGACTGAGTCACTTGGAGCTGTTTGATTTCATTTGCTGTAATGGTAAATTTCATACAACACAGACTAAGCGCTCTCCTGTCTACTATTTAAGAAGCATACAGTTTCAGATTATGAACTAATTTAGCTTTACTCTGGTTCACACCCCTTGCTTTCGTACACATTAAGAAGTCCTACTCTTTATTTATATGGCTGGACAAGGTAAGCGTTGTCGTTCCACAGAAAGCACATTCGTCCTCGCACCACTATCTGATCATCTCGCCAAGGACCCTGATCTCTGGAGTCGACAATGCGAGATTTGGACACTTGAAAGCAAGGGTCTGGGGTTGGGGGTGGGAGGGGGGGAGACAGACCTTAGACAAAGGACACGGCTTATGTCTACAATGCCCCCCACCCTCCTACCGATAATATCAAGCTCTGAAGTGTCCCAAATTATCTGAATAGCACATTGTCAAGCAACACTTGACAAAATGGTACACATATTATGTGTGGTCGAATGCAATGCCTTCAGCTATACAGTAAGTACAATTAGTTCCGCTTAAACGCATCTCCTCGGGAGCATGCAAAAATTTACGATGAAAAGAAGCAGCGATGATCCAGTAAGTTTTGTATAAAACATAGCATTTTGATATGTAGACAATGAAGCAGTTAGAGGTTGCGATTATCTGGACTGCAATTAAGCGGAGTCAATCGTATCACCATGGCGCTGGGTGAAAAATTTGATGATTACAGACCTTCTGTTCTGGGATTAATATGGAACACCACTTTACCTGGCAACAGTATATCACACGCACACCCTCTTCAGTTTTGCCCTACTTCAAACACCCATTAATCCACAAAATTTAGGACGTGAACATATTTCTGAATCTCTCCACATTTTAACCCTGTCCTTGTGATACAGTGAATCTCATACTTTTCGAGTCTGCCGTTGTCTTCATTGTTGCCTAGTTAAGTTGTAAATATCAACGATCCATCCATTTCCAACATTACTGATGTATCAGTATACCCCTAGGCCGATGTCCTTGTAAACAGTGTGTAAACACCAAGGGCAACGCGGCAACCTATAGTCTCTGTAATGCTCGAGGGCGAATCCTAATGAAGAGACAAAACCTCCGCGACCTACAGCTTGAAGGTAAGTAAGCTAATCAGGCGTGCCTCCGAAGTAACTTTGATGTACGACGACTAGACTGGCTTACGGGCTGATTAGCATGAGGAAGAGATAGGAACTCCCAGTTTACTGCGCCATAAACATCCTGGCTGAAACACCCAATCCGTCTACAGGACTTGTCAGCCCGCTAGCTCCGGCTAGAGTAACACTAACAACAGTCTACTGTCGGAGACTGCAAAAAGGCGTGAGCCTAAGTCTAACCGTGGTCAACTCTTCATGAACCAGAACGAAACTAATGTGTCATCATTATACAATAACTTGTAGGCTGACTATCTGGAAGGACCGACCATCTTATCTTGGATGGTTGCTTGTCGTGTCGAGGTCACCCTGATGATAAAACAGGTGGAATGTTCCCGAGGTAGTCGTACCATGTCCATTATCTGACCATCACTGCCGCAATGGAAAGCATTGTAATACCAAGCAAATACGAACACCTAACAGACCAAACCAACAATCTGGACTTCATATCTCTATCAACGCAGGTAAAAGCTGTACAATGGCGCTTTTATCACTCCCATTATTGCTGGTGGTATAGTTTGAAGCACCCATAATATTAATACATCTACACGAATATACTAACTGAAAGCAATATATTTACACTGTTTATATTGTTCCGCAGCATGCCTACATGTGAGCCAAAAATGATGTATCTGAAACCATAAAACAACTGAACAAAATTTTCTATAAGAAGCAATTACTGAACGCAACAATAAACAGATCTACGCTGCAAAATTTTCAGGTTATGAATGGCACTTCAATTTTCATGATGATGAAGAGGACGCTGATTACTGCTAGTGCTGTCATTCTACTGTCACTTACATTCTTATCACTAATGCAGCAGCTGCTGCTGCAATTCCTGTAGCTGATACCGGCAGTTGTACTTAATGTCAAATTTTATGTCAAAGGGAAAGAACCTTTCATAGCTAATCTCAGGGTTACAGTTATACGCTGCCCTTTTCGACTGAACATACGCTCGTAAATCTGGGCTGCATGGAACACAAGTAAGTCCTTATCATTATTCATATAATGGCGTATATCTCACACAAAAACCATTAGAGACGCAATATCTCATATTATTATCCCACGTTTGGCGATAGCCAAAGTTTCTATTCTATCTAATAACGGTCAAGCTTAATAAATGAGCGACTATTGGTGCAAAGGATTCTTCAGACTCAACAGTTTGCATCATCATAATGAATGCGGATGGTGTCTTGCATCAGCTGTCCATGAAAAAGGTCTTGTCTCCCATGAGTGAAATCGTCATGAAATCCTCGAGTTAAAGGTGTTTACAATCAGCTGTATACTCGGGAGCAAAATCGCAGTCTCATCGCAATAAAATTTAACATTTATGTATTGACTCCAGAATATCTTGACTTGGCATGGAGGAATATGCAGCCGGTGAGGGCAAAAGCACGCAACCTTGCAGTCATATATTCGTGCTTGCATATCGGCAAAGATACGAACAGCAGGACGTGCACACTGGCATAAAAATAAAAGGAGGCGAGCAAGCACTTGATCTTCATCCTTCACAACCGACAGCCAAGGATTCCCGGCTCAATGGCTCTGGAAGTCTGGAAAGGACACGTGATGCATGGGCACCAAAAACAAAACAAAAAAACGATGTTGAAGTTCTCCAGTTAAAAATGTGTCTCATTTCGTCTCGCAACCCGACTCTTCCGTCCCAATCTTCTTCCCGAATTTCAGCTTTTTAAGGCAATGTTTTATCTCGTGCGTCCACGCGCAAAAAAACAACAACAAAAAAAAACAGCTCTTGAATAATTGCTCGTACCCTGTCACGCGCAGCTCTCCATTGCACGCAAGAGGCGTAAAATCGACAAAAATTCTGGTTCGAGTTCAAGGTGTGAAATTTCTCAACACGGTCACTTCGTCCTGGTTGAAAGTTTCTTCAAAACAATGGCCCGAATGATAAAAAGGAAAAGAATTAGCGTTAGCCTGACATCATCTAGCCCAAGAAAAAGTTCAGGGTGACGTCAAAAGATGACAGCGATTCTCCTTGGGGCAAACGCAATGTGTCCTTGCAAATCAATATTCAGCTGCTGGGTATACACGCAGTAGATGCAGTGCTGTGAGTTAAAAATTGCGTAACAAGAATGTAGCGACAAAAACTCACCTTCAAAACGACTGAGAGTATCAATGTGTAATACTGGTGATAGTTTAACAGTTTCATATAAAAGCACACTCAAAAGATAGCAAACGGCCCTATCACACGTAATTTTAAACTTCTATTTTAATTCTTGCACAAACGAAAGCATCAAACAGCACCAACAACTCCTCATCCATTTTATTGACCTATGCCATGATTCCTTTCCCCCTTCATGTCAATCGCGGTGCCAATCCCACCTTATTTCTTTTATTAAACATGTTGGTTTAAATTCTCAAACGTTACACAAGGCAGTACCGTAAATTCTGCACGAAGGCGAGACGAAGTAATTCAATATTAAATATGTAAGAAAGGGAAATACAATGCCATGCTCATTTCAAGGAACCATGTAGGAACCGATACGGGTACAATTTTATTATTTATCCACCAAATGTTTGGCCAGAGTGCAGCAAATAATATGTACTTTACTCAACAAATCTTTTGCTTCAAGGGGTGCCTTTTCCAAAGCCGACAAGATAATAGTCTGCATTACCCTCGCTGTTCTCATTAGCCAAACCGCGTTCTAGGTAGAAGCCTACACTCACTTGCTCTTCGCCTGGGGCTATCGCTACAACAGCGCTCGGAGACATGTAGCAGATTTCTTAGCACAAATTTGTCAAGGATCTCCGGATCAATGCATCATCTTCAAGATATTGATCGCAGAAAAGTGGCCAAATAATGTTACGTGCAGGCCTACCCTCGCAATGTGCCTCAAGCATAATTGGGATGACTGATTTATGTGCAATCCGTGTTGGCATGCGTCTGTCCGTGAGATGAAATAGAGCTCATGACCCCCAAAAAACGAACATGCATTTAGCTGTCTGTTTTCATGCAGATTCCTCTCCATGCACGCCGCTTCGTGACCGTCGATGTGCTCAGAGCCTGATGTGAAACAGAGCCCGGTGAATCTCTCTCCGCCTCCGTCTTCCCAAACATGAAACGTAATAATGTGGTAAAGCAGGGCAATTCTCCGATAAAGACGTTCATATTACGGAAGAAACAAAATTTCTCCAGTCAATTACAACGTCACAGGAATATAACCCGAATAGAATGCATCCTCTCCCCTTCTACTTCCCTGTCCCTTCCACAGAAAAAAAAAAAGTTCCTCTCTATCACTCATCTCTACCCCGCCGCGCCTCCAACAGGAACAGAAAAATATTTAATTCAATCATAGAAAGATAACGGACTGTTCTTTCTCCACCTCCCCTCTTCTTTTCATGCTCAACACACTCGCTCCTTTTTTTTTTTCCCGGGAAGAGAGAGAGGGGGACGGGGGAATGAGATGAGGGAGCGGAAATACTTGAACTGAGACCTGAGGATGTACAGAGTTGGAGGATCAACTGTGGACTCGAAGAAAACTTGCCACAATCAGAATTTGAGCATAAGAGTTTCCTCAACAGTGCAGTCTGGACACAGCTGCTGCTCGACGTTGGTCTCAGCGCGACACTGCGTGCTATAAAATCCATCAAATATAGTCCACTGGTGGATCCATGCCACCATAAAAATCAGATAATTATCAACGAATTACCGTCACTTCACTGGTCTAATGATCCCATGAACCAGGCAGCAATTTCCTCGAAACTCTCCCATATGCTGTACGATAATAAAAGCCCTGGCTATCTACATCGGCTGGACGCTGAGCGTGCCATTTATCACAGTGTGAACTTCATTCTAGAATAGATAACTCCAGTAATCTTCTTGACAGAAACGTAATATGCAGAATTACTGACACCCACTCTCTCCTCACCCTTCACACCGCATACACAAAACTCAAAAGTACCCTTTTTTTTCCCCTTTTTTTAAAAATAGAATGAGGTTAACTTATCTACAGCCACAATAAGTACCATTTTTATTTCAGTACTAATGATCTTTCGTCTCAGCAATCTTTCTCTTCCATACAACATACTTTCATTTCGGAAACCTTCCTTCTCTATAAAGAAAATTTAAACAACAACAACAACAACAACGACAACGACAACGACGACGACAACAACAACAACAACAACAACATACAAAGAACTGTAGGAGCATTCTTTCTCTCTCTTCCGTGCAATTGTAGAAGGCTGCGTAGCTGGGGACAGAAAAGAAGGGGGCACGTGAGGATACCCAGTAGTTTGATGGAGACATTCTAACTAGTAATACAACCAGACAAGCAACAGCTGGAGTTCAATTAGTGCTCAGTGAAGAGTGGTGCAGACTTTTGAGGGAAAAAGGAGGTTTT
>JAWQUT010000006.1:1178714-1192777 GCA_033807755.1 Ellobium chinense
AGTAGAGATAAGTGAAATCAGCCGTCAGAACGAACAGGTGCGCGAATCTGCAATTTTGTAAAAACAACAGAGAAAAGAATGTGCGCAGAAAATGGGAGTTTGAATAACTTCATGTTTTCTGCGATTTTGATTTCCGAGCTGACGAAAGACAATGCTAAGAAGAAGAGTCGCTGGAGATGATAAACAGCGTCCTGGGATCTGTGTCCATCTCAAAAATATGTACCATTACGTACTCCGCTCACCCCTCCCGCGAGTCCCAGCTGGTTTTTCCCTTGGTATAGTATCATCACTGTATCAGTGGCTCCTCTCTCAGCAACCATTCTTCGCCTACAGTGTTTCTTCCGCCACCCTCATAAAGAACCCATTTACTTCATCACTAGAGGGTCCAGACCATTTTCCACTGCAAAAAATACCCGTCATCTGAAATGGCAATTCGCTCCTGTTGACGTTAAGGTGTATACCACATGACTTCAAGGAAGTAAATACGACCTTATTCGTCAACATGGACAAAATCCCAGGCGGTATGACACCACTGACGCCGTCAGCCCAGCCATAAACAATTTACTCACAAACAACTTCCGGTCTCTCTGCAGGACGGTCTCCTGTGTGAATTATGGTCCTGTAACATTCTCCTACGACGCCGAAGTCGATGGGTCGATCGGATTCTAAAGAGTTCATTAAGCCAAACAGCAAATGGATGCCACGGAAAACAGCATTCTGGCTTTTTATTTGTTGTCAGCACACTGTAGCCAGCCTAACAGCGGACGATTTCAACATCGAAGTCAAATATAGCCCCATAGAGTTAAGAGCCACATAAAGCCTTTATAATATCACCGTGGTTGTTTTGAACCTGATTTTTCTGCTTTCTCTGCACCAGAAACAAATGTGTAACTAGAGACCACTATCGCTGCGCCCGTTCCCGTGGTGTTTGCACACTCAGCAAACGTGCATGGTTCTGCAAATCTGAAACGTTCCATTAACATCAACTCCCATATCCGTTTGACAAGTAAACAGTCACAAGCCAAGTTGGCCGAAGCCATCCTTTAGTCAAACAGAAAGGACTCTCACTCTTATTCCCCATCACATGACGTCAGTAGGTCAGTATTGCGCAATTTGTCAACGATAACATTTGGGAAACAATGCTGACACACTATTTCTGATCCTTAATTTTTATTTTTATCAATGACCCTACCTTGTTTCATTTTCTAACTAATCAAGGCTATGTAAATTGTTAATCTGTCGGAATATTTTGTGCCAATCTATCACATTAGTAGAGTATATTTAGTGTCCACTTGGACCACACTGATTACCAAAACCCTTTACATGAAACATGCACTGTTGTCACACCCAAAGTGATAACTTAATCAGCTTATACCAACCATATCAACACTACGAAGTACATGTACATTTACATGAATAGGCATTATACAAACAGTCTACGGGTCTCCCGTATATTTCATAACATGAATTTGGAAGTGTACCTGTACATTATGCAGACAAAACACATTTAATAACAGAACTGCAAACTATATCGACACTCACCCATTGTGCGCAATGAAGGCCGGAGATGGAAGTCGATGTTACTGGAACGCTCATTAATGTGGCTTGACGATGGCGTGTAGAAGGTAGATTGCCTAGTGCAGTGAAAATTTCACACGTCTAGACTATCGCAATTCATGGATCAAACTAACGTCAAATCAAAACACTTTAATTTGAGATATTTATTTTCCCGAAAAGTTGCATGTTGTTCCTTTGTAGAGTGTCCGGCCAATCGGTACACATATTTCAGTGGCTGAATTGTGGCATTTCAGAACCAGAACGAGTTTTTGTCGTTAATTAGTATACAGTGCTTAGTACAGACGTGTTAGCACTGCATGAAAGAAAATTAATATATCTCTAATCTCTTCTTCTGCGATATCCTTGCTTTCCTTAATCAATGTTTTTGCTAAAGTCTCGGGCGCATGACATATAGGTTTATATACTATCCTTCACAAATCATATTATAAGGTCCCGTAATAGTTTCACTGAGTTATGGCATTTGCCAGAAAGTGTCCTGTTAGTAGTTTGGGAGATGATTTTACCCACTCTTCAGCTCTATCATATGTTTATTAAAATATACACTGCACTATGTACTGAGCATGCAGTAAGTGTACGGCAACCAGTATGTTTTGCCCCTTAGGGTGTTTGCCCTCTGCTTGTAATTACAGTATTCGAAGAAATTCTCAATTAGCTCTTCGGTTATGCCCGATTAACTTTACTGTGATGGAAGAGACTAATCAGTGCTTAGTTTTTCATCAAGAATGACAGGGACTATTGTGCTTCAGGACAATGCGGCGATTGCCCGATTACATCTAAAGCTTGTCATCATTAGACCATTGTGGGTCTCGCGACCCGTGTGCAATATGAAAAAAAATCGTTGGCACCCGAGGGCAACATAACAGTGTACTCGATACACATCGCTGGAGTATTCCGTCCGAGTAGAGGTCGGAAACTGTACTGATGGAACGCTAGAGGGCATGTTCTTAATTATATTCTTCAATTGTCACCTCAAGTTTGTTAGTGATCATTACAGACTTTATTTCCAGTTTTATTCGCATCCATAAACCACAACGCTACTAGGTAATTCTCGACTCTGCGCACAAGACCAATCTACAATCCCTCTCCACCTCCCCTCCCCTCTCTTAGAAGCGATTGCATTTGCACACGCCGCACTATCCCTTCTGCCCATCAAGGCGTGTAAATTCGGGGGTGTGTCAGCTTCTCGATTTTGTCAACGAAATTTGCCGGGCTTCCGTGGCTCAAGCCTTAACCTAACTAACAGCATAGGCCCTTGGATGAATCACAGGATAATGTCCTTAAAACATCCACCTAAATCTTAAATAAACCATATTTACACTGCCTGACATTGGCACCCCGTGTATCTGATTGTTTAGTAGCAGGGGCAGGCTTAGAAAAGAAAAAGCCCGTATGACAGAGTTCCAAGACAATGATACTAGAGATTGTCCCAAGGTTGCTCTTTCTTTTTCAGTGCTATCCCAAACTCTGTTTTAACCAAAACCAAGCACTAGGCGGGACAGCCCCGAGATATCGCCTAAGAGATATGCCGGAGTTCCGGGTTTACCTCGAGTTCAATGCAATGCCATGTGCAAAAACACAAGTTTCGATTATAAGAAAGTGATGTAAGCAAGACATAAACTTATAGCATGTCTATGTGAGTATCTGAACTCAACTGAACTACTTTACGACTGCGGGCATTGTCCACTGGGAAAGATTATCTTTTTTTTTAAAGTACTCGTGAATTAGAGTATGTTCCAACACGGTACATGCGAATGTGGATCCGATTTCGATTCATTGTCGTGGCTGAGGATGGGGGGAGGGGAGGGGAAGAGAAAATGTGGCGTGCTTGTTTTAATATAAGGAATCATCACCGAGCGAGGGACCGGTTCCTACGAATCGCCGAGTTTGGACGCACAGTCACCGATTCCAGATCTGAATCCTGCCCAGATGTACAGTTCAGCCCGGTGTCATAAGAACAAGCTAGGTTGTGCGCAAGCTCGTCAGAGTATCAGCTTCTTGTCATCATCTCGTTATTCCTGATTAGCTTTCACGGAGCGAAGTCAGACCGGCACAACGATACCCTTCTAAACAAGGACTGGTGAGAAAGCGAGATATAATCTTGACGAACGACGGCAATCACGGTAACATGTGTGGACAAATCATACAAAGGACGGAAGACTAGGAGGAGACAGAAATAGGGTGTGGCTTCCGAGACAAAATCCCATGATGGCAGACTTTATCTGCTGCTTGCATGAGCAGGGATCTATTTTTACTGTCTAAATCCACGCCTACGAGAGATTAAGAGATGCTCCCATTTCCTTATTCCTGGGAATTAGAAGCGTCAGTGATCCCTTCTGAGTGTGTTGTAATATTATTTATTCGCATCCCAAGATCACTGCCTTGAAAACCTTCTGGGTAATACAACTTGGCAAATACATACTACACTGTACTTCCTTTCTTAAACATCAGATTTAAGTGAACATCATGCATACCCATAATTGTACCGACATGGAGGAAGCAGTAAATAAATAAATAAATAAATAAATTTCAGTGAGGCTTTTAGTTCAACATTGTAGGAAATCCTCAAAACAGTGTATCACAATCAACAGAATGGATGTAAATAAATTAAAATGTACGAATCCATCCATCCATCCATCCATCCCTCCCTCCCCCCCCCATCCATCCNTCCATTTTCATCTTCAGCATACTTGTCAACTGTCTCAGAGTTCATTGTGTAATGAACCTAAAACGAGGTCTTAGTTACCAGGAAAGCTCCAACTGACTTCTGCGTTGTCAGTTGCGAGTGGACCTATATAGGTCTGTAACAATAACAGCTGACAGCAAATGCTTGTACAGCCTGACAAATATACTCTATTACTCTATAAAGGCTAGTTTTGGTTTGCTGCTCACTATTGTTGCTTTTTTGCTATGCCCCTTGTTTTCATCCTTCATACATGTCACGATGGCTACTTATTACAGCGAATCTCCTCTTCTCTATTTTCCTTGCCACTGAAGAGGGCGAATCAAGCCAACGTTCTAGTGGCACTTGAACGTTAAGAACCTAGACCACAATTTTTTTCTCTCTGGTGCACTCATCTGCAAATAGGATTTTATCCTCCTGTGGCTATGTTCGACAAACCGAAGTGGATAAGTGACTTCCTGTTATAATTGTTGGCTTCCGTTCACAAGACGACGTGACAATGTGAGCAACGTGTTTTATCAACAACGGTCTGTCACCGCTGATACGGGCCTGCTGTTTTGACAAGTGAAAGGGAAACAATGGGAATCAATGGATCTACTTTATATAACTCACATGATACATAAAACTCTCCGTGCATCATTAACTTGCCTACATGAGGTAAACAGATTATGGAGTATTTTACTTTTGACCACGTCACGATTTCTACGGGCCCAATGACAGCTGGACGAATTGCCAAAGCCACATCGCTAATTCATTTGGAAGGGGGGGGNNNGGGGGGGGGGGGTTAGAGGCGAGGGAGGAGATAGCTTGCATGGACACAGTATGGTGGAGTTAGTTGTTTTTGAAGGTGATTTACGTGTGGCAGTGGCAGATCTAGATACATTGGTATCAATGTGTTGTTGAGAACATATCTGGAGAATACAGCATACTGTATCAATGTTCTGGCATTTCAGATCTTGGAGACACACGGATCTAAAACTGAAACAAAATGCATAAAAGTACCCAAGACAACCTGGATGGAATAAAGTCATGATATGGCTGCGGATGTCTGTATGGTGTACAGCATATACTAGAAATATGACAAGGCAGTGGGAATGGAATCTGAATATTACTTCCTGGTTTAGATTACGTGTTGAAACACAGACGTCAAAATCGATGCGTCATACTGTGGGTAGTGGCGCAGCGTCAGGCAAAACTGGGTCTATAGAGCGTAGAGAATGCCAGCCAAACTGCACATGTTTGTAGCCCGCAGAGATGTTCTTGCAAATCCAGAAAGAGCTCATGGCGCCAATACATACGCAATTGCCATTTGCTTTGTTATAATGGCGGCAATGTTAGTACCTTATACAGTCCATGCAAACTGCTTGATATACAATGCTGCTCGCTAATTCTTCATTCTCTTTGTCTCACAAAAGTTGTGAGCCGGTTTGCTGATTTATTTCCACATTCCCTGACTAATTGGCCTCATTTAACGTGCCCCTAGAATGATTGTAACCTTATTGTGCCCTAGAATGGTTACCTTATTGTGCCCTAGAACGGTTACCTTATTGTGCCCTAGAACGGTTACCTTATTCGAATTCTACATATCTTGACAGGCTATACATTTCTGCCAATTGTTATAATCCTATGCTATAACGGGACAGTGTATCCACGTGACATGACGTGAACGCTGAAGTCGCCAATCCGATTAGTCAGTTGAAGACAAAGATGATGTCTCTAGTGCTACGGCAATCCTTCAATGCTGCCCCGCGGGGAGTGACACACAGTGCTTGCCACATAAAGTGATCATAAATGCCATCTGCACCTCTACGTACTGATCTTCACATCTTTCTGGAATCTGATCCTTTCTATTCTTACTTTACAGTCTGAGTCTCATGAGTCAGATTTCTTTTTTTAAAATAATATTCTTTCGTATTAATTTTTTTTTCTTTACTTTGTGACCTTATATGAGTCTTTTTATTTGTTAAATATCAAACCTCTTACATTTTCAGAAAAACAAAACAGACTTTCATCCCTCAAATCAGCCACGTGTTCAAGTACAGGCGGCTGTCTGAGATTTATGCTACTATATTGCTTCCCCGCAGCATCCGCAAGATGATCGTAGAGCAAACTTTTCACTTTTTATTTTGAGTACCAGGCAATTCTTTCGAAATTGTCCCTGTATCTCATCTGACATAGCTCATTCGTTTACGAAATGGAGAATCAGGTTTACAGAGGAATTAACTGGTTGGTAATATTGCTCAACGTCTGTGCTGCCTTATGTCATGATAATCAGAATTTGTAACAGCAGATTATGACTTATTGATTCCAACAAGGTGACAGATTGACGAACGGGACATATTAAGGTTACAGACCTGTAATAGGATTGGACCCTTTTTTCCTCTATGGGCTATATTAACATTTTGAGCTGCCCTCTGAACCCAAAGTTTTAGCTTTCACCCAGACCCATACCAGATTGAAGCTCATTATGTGGCCCAAATTTTAAGACTTACCCAACCCTAGCAAGCCCATTGAAATTTTGAGCTTGGTTGCTATTTGTAAACAGACCCTACATTTTTCACTGGTCAATGCCAAACCCCTCCTCTTCCGCCTGAGCACACCCTTGAGCTGGCAGTTCCAGCCCAGGACTAAATAGTGCCTGGTAAAATAAAGTAAAATGGACACAGATTCCCATGATATCAAAATTCCCCCCCTGGAGCCCTTATTACTGGAAGCAGGGCATGCCAAAAGAGGGAAAGGGGGAGATGAAATATACCCCCTAAGTTGTAGGACCACAAAGTGAAAGTACAATTACAGGTCTGTAACCTACATGCATACATACATACAGACAGACAGACAGACAGACAGACAGACGAGGTGGCCGGCGGGCGGGCAGGCAGACCTCCAAAACACTATAAATACTATACTCCCCTTGGATCTGTCTACTCTTCACACACGCCTATCACCCCTCTACGTTATGCAGGGCCTGGTAAATTATTTAGCTCACCACAATACAATTTCCAGTCAAGCCACACACACACAAACAATGTTTACCGCAACCTGGCCAATCACTGCTTCGAACATTTTATTCTCGGCTAGGGGAATAATGAAGCAACAAATACATGAGGTAGAGATTAACAATACTTCCATCACCGTATCTTACCAGTTATTTTCACTTTCATTTTGCGAGAACAGCTTCTCAGAGCTCGAGTCATTCTCGACCATGAGGGCTGCATTCCTCTCGACAGTAATTATAGACGTCGAAGTGTCTGTCTGGAAACTGCTAGATCTAGACGAGTCAAGTTTTGTTGATTCTTCAGCACCCAGCCTTTCCTGTCAGCCTCCCCACTTCTGCCATCCGAGCTTCCTCTGCACTAAGTTCATTCATTCTCGTAATTGTGTACCCGGTGACTTGCTTATAAATTACCTGTTCTCTCTCTCTTTCTGCAATCTCTCTCTCTCTCTCTCTCTCTCTCTCTCTCTTGCTCGCTCGCTCTAACACACACACACACACACACACACACACACACACACACACACACACACACACACTCACACACTCTCTTTCTCTCTTTTTCTTCCCCCATCCCCCCTTGCTTGCTCGCTCTAACACACACACACACATATACGTACACACATGCACAAACACACTCTCTCTCTCTCTCGCTCGCCCTCTCTCTCTCTCTCATACACACACACACACAACCCACACGCACAAACACACCCTCTCTCTCTCTCTCTCTCTCTCTCTCTCTCTCTGTCTCTCTCCTTCCTTTTCACACTTTGCAACAGGCAGGCGAGATCATGATTTCTTTGAAGACAACGTACACAGGTGTAACCATAAAATTTATTTGATAGCCTCGCTTGCTTCCTAAACGATGGCTACGCTGCAAGTTCGCGGACAGTTTCGGAATGAACGTCAAAGAACAGTCATTACCAAGACATGTACTCGAAAACTATTTTGAAATCGCTACATCGTCAGAGTAGTCAGAGTGCGTTAAGTACTTGCCCATATATTTACAGTTCTTTTTATTTCAGACATAAACTGATTCGGACGGACACTAGAATCGTGTTCTGACAGACTCTAAACCGTGTTCTAAGCCAAGCGGCTGAACCGAAATATTTGTTCTCTTCCGCCCGCAAAATACCGAAAATTACAGCAACCACTGAGACAGTTGACTTGGCTTAATCACAGTGCACAGAGGTATGGAAATTTGCGATTAAGAGGATGGTTACTAATAAGTGGAACTACTTGTCCGCGCCTGTTTTACAGAAGACACTCAATTTTTTTCGGAAATGTTGCGAATAAGCGAAAGCTGCAATAAAGCGGAGTTAAATGTGGTCGGACAGTTAGAGAATAAAAAATCAATACCTTCGTATGTTTAGTGTCTCTCTCTCTCTCTCTCTCTCTCTCTCTCTCTCTCTCTCTCTCTCTCTCTCTCTCTAGCGCATCCGCCCTTTTTGTCTCACTAATGCAAGATATAAGTATCCTCCAGTGAATGAACCCTGAGAAACAAATGCATCAAGAGGGTAGGTAGGAGCGCGGAACTAGGGCGAAAATGGCTCCCCAGACTGTTCCACAATTCATCTATTCGTGGAACGTCCCGGAAGTACTCTCATGGGATAACACGTTTCCGTCGGTCAAAATTATTATACCGGGAAAAATGGACTATATAATTGACATTGGGACTTCTGAAACAGTGCGCTGCCATTCTGAAACCATTCACCCCGGTCAAACCCTTTTTTGTTGTTGTTGTTTTATTACACTATACTAGATCAGAGTCTAAGAGAGTATAACACCCAATCTTCATTTCATCAATTTTAGTTATTCTTAAACTGGTCAAAATAACAAAATGACAAATGTTAAGTACGTCACGGGCAGACTGCTATTCGGGACTGAATTTTGTACATTTATTAACAACACAGCGACTATGACTATTCGTAATCCCTTTACTTATTCACTGTACTTTTATCAGCAAGTCTTTAACGGATTAAATAAAGAAGAAAGTTTAAATAAAGAAGAAAGTAGAGTGAGCATCTGTAAACACTAACTACTAAGCTTCAACTTGCACCAGGACAGCATATGGGTGCATCCGTATTATCAAAGCATTCAAGAGTATCGATCGAGAATGGGTTAGGGATGCCATGCAGAGCGAGCATAAAACAGCAACAGAGCAGCAGACTTTCTGTCAACTTGGTCAAAGAGCTGAGGTTGGAAAGATAAACAGTAAACGATAATGTCCTGGGTAAGATTTTATAAATAATAATGTCTAGTCCATGTGATGCCAATGAAAGCACCTTACGAATAAAGTATGTTGCTATGGGAGATTGGGAGAACGAAATATCACAAGCCACTTGGGGATTTTGGAGACACTGGAGGATAATATTGGCCAAATTAAAAACAAAAACAAAACAAAAACTCAGAGAATAACTTGGCATAACGAATAACGCACTACCGTGACGGGCCAAAGGTTCTGTTGCAATACGCCAAGTGGCGGGGCGAGGGAGAAACATGATTCCCCTCGGGATTGTGGTATCACCAGACTAGGATCAATGGACGATGCAGGCAGAACGCCATCTCACTCCGTCTCGGGTCACAGTGCAAAAGAAGATTGGCAATGCTTCAAAATGTGCACACAAATCAACAGTGGTGATAAAGGAACAAATGATGATGATGGCAATGGTGGTGAATGAGAGCTTGATGATCACTGTGCAGGCCACATTTCCTCCTGCATACTGATTTCTTTTCTCACAGATCGATGACGATGAGATGGAATGACACTAATGGCGACAATATAGTGATGTAGATCAGACAGAACACCCCTGTTTACTGAATTTCTTTCCTACATATATATAACCAATGATGATTATTATGATGATGAGGACAGTAAATATCGTCAAGAAAGACGTGCAAAGCAAACAGGAGGAAGAGGACGCCTAATTTGATGATGTTACTGCTGACGACAATCCCAGCCCTTAAAAAAACAGACAGATGAGTTTGAAAGACAGTGAAGACTCCCGAGCTTCTCAAGCAAAGTCCTTGTGTGCAGAGTGTATCCATTCAATTCACTTATTGGCATATTATCTATAACAACACAAACACGAAGACGTGCTGTAAGTTGCACAAGTGCAGCTCCAGGCCCTAAGTTCAGGATTCGCCAAAAAAAAAAAAACAACAACGAACCTGTTTCCGGCCATATATTATTTTGAACCTTCATTAAACAGGGGAGAAAAGAATGAATGTCTTGTCTAACTTCAAGTATGCATTCGGGTTGGTAGTTATTTTATTATTATTATTTCCATTATTTCACTGGCATGATTACAGTACTTTCTCTACACAGACGGCGGGAAGACATTCTCTTCTTAAAAACGCGGAGCAATCTTTACTCTATAAAATAAAATACACTGATTAACAAGAATTGACATCCTCTGTAAGTGGTAAAATAGGACGGAAGGGGGATGTAGATCACCTGCTTCTCACTTTCGACCTCTTACCACAATTGCTGTACATTTTCCGAGCCTGCCTGTCCTGTTTCTCCCTGAAGAACAGTTTGTCCACCAAATATTTAGCCAGACAAAGCGAAGCGGGGCAGGGCCGATAACTACCTGCCCTGAATGTCATCCCTGGCGTTTACGCAAAGCCACTGGCAGAAAGCGAGGCCGTTGTGTCCACCGGGCATCGAGGACAATCAGATTCTTGGGCGCTCCCTGAGACGGTAATTACACATTTATTTCTCGACCATGTGTTTAACCGCGACTGACGGACGCAACAGGGTCTGCCGGCCGGAAAATTCTGATCGTTCTGAGCCGGGGATTCCGTTCAAGCCGGACAAACCAAATGAGACGTGGAATGCCAGTCTCGTTCAGGCTGGCTACTGTCGCATTGACCTGCAATGGAAGATCCACTTCCCCCGCCCCCTGAGTGATAAAATAAAAGAACTTGCTTACCACCGTACGGTTTTTGCTCTGGTTCGTGCTGACGTACTAAGATCGTATTCCACTTATTACTGTGAGCAGCTGGCAAGTGTATTAGTGGTCACGGGTAAACACTAAGCATACACGTGAAAGTAAGGGTGCAATATTCAGGCAGCAGGCATTTAAGGTTTTAACTGCTGTGAAGTCAGCGGTCCGTGGTGTAGTAATAGCATGTTCAGACTTGCAAGCTGAGAGACCCTGGGTTTGTTCCCAGGTAGGGACAGGACATTTTTCAGTTTTAGGGTTTCCGGCCTTTCTTTTCAAAACTGATGTAAAATTTATAGTTCAGAGAAATGTGGTAATTGCCTCATGGCTCACTGTCCAAATAATATCAAACTGGGCTCACATTGCTCTCCCTTAATGAAAATGGAGTCGTATATGTACCTTACCATCTGGTGTCAATACGTCAAATGCAAATTTGGGAATCGTTTGTATCAGAAGTTTAGACCACTTCTGACAACTATATCGGTATTCATGAACAAGCTCGAAGACATACAGACGAAAACATTTTACAAGGAACTAAATCTGTGTCTCTTTGTGCAAATAAAACGGGTACGCGCAGTTATGTTCTTCTCTACACATAACCTCGAAAGGGGACCATCTCTAGCGTGGCGGATACTGTTCACCAGACCGGCAGGGTAGTCAAGAGCTAAAGAGCTTGTCTCTTGTGCGAGAGGACGGGGGTTCAACTTCTCCTAACAGCAGATTTCTTCTTCTGTGCCTTTCATGGTGTCTAAAAGACACTCTTTTGTTGACATCGTGATGAAGCCCCGTCATATAGTCATAACTGAAGAAGGACATTAAAATTCAGCGCAAACAAACACTCACTACGTGGGTGATAACTTTGAAAAGGAGACACAAAAGCACTGGTTAGTATCTCACCCAAAGATAACACCACATCATTATAATTTCGCTGAAATGACACGGTACATACGCTGGAAGCATAACAATGATCCAGAGGTATAAAAAGCGACTGATTAATGCCACAATCGTGACAACGCCATGGATTACAAATGGAAACCCAGTGCCTAAACTATAGTATATTCGTCAGTGAACACAGCTGGGCACCTTGGTTTCACGCTGCAACCCTTGGAATAATTACTTCGCTTTTTCTAGAGAATCCAGAACAGCCACAAAAGACCAGTGTCGAGTTTCCTGAGTGAAATGAACTACCCAGTCATCCAGCCAGTATTGTTACTCGCCGAGCAGATCTATAAATGGAGATCACGGAATGAACTGGAAGCATAATAAGAGCTGATATCTCTTACCTAATTCACCATTTTTCTTACTTTTGAAAATCTCGCGACACTCCAGCCCCTTACAAAATAGACTACTAGTTTGACATTTCTTCCTCCCCCCCCCCCNCCCCCCCCCCCTTTTTTTTTTGGTCCAGTCTGTATTGTTATGACGCCAGTGCAATCACAAGGTCTTCAGATCTCAGATGAAAATTAGTGTCCAACTTTCGTAAACGGTGGTCTTTTTTCCTGAAATCAATGAAATACCGATGACAGCCGGTTTACACTGTACTTGGAATCTGCAGTGACGAAACAAGTATTCAAAGTCTGGACCCCAAAAACATGAGTCGGCCTAAACATGAACACAAATTTTAGATGTAACTTTCGGTCACGGAGTTGTTTGATTTAAATCTAGCGTATTAATAATTCACCACACGCTGGCAACGCATGTTCTCTTAACGAGAAAAATGTCATTGTGTTGTGCTCGGCTGTGGAGATCTTGAGGCCATGAAAGCGCATCACAGTGAAAGCCGCCTGAGGTATAAAAAGACAGGAAAGAAAGCATGATGGTACACTTCACTAATTTCACTTCAGTCACTCAGACTCACATCGGATTGTTATTTTTGCCGAATTTCACTGGTAAAATATTTCATACTGCATAGGAATTTTGCAAATCCAAACGTTAGAGTAAATATAATATTCACTGATATGGTGAAGAATTACTTCAGATCCGAAAGTTACAGTCGATATCGGTGAAAACTGAATGCAAATTCATCTGAATCGCCGAGTCCACCGCCATTTGTAGGTGGGGCTTGCCTTTCGACAGTAACGATCGGATGGCGCAGCTTGAAAGTCTATGTATTTACACATAGTTTATACCCAGAAAATCTGTATCTCCTGTATTAGTCATACAGATTTTTGTTCTCAATGGCACAGGCCTATCCCTCCACATCTTCAGCTAAAGATCTTTTCTTCTCTTATTATGATGCTGTGCGATCTCTGACTCTTTTCTTCTCACGAGAAAAAACAACAGCACACCACTTCTTCATTAATTTGTAGCTTCCTCTTCCTCCACGCCTCCCATTACCCTTGCCCCTCCTCTCCCGTGTCTCACGGTGAATACTTTGGTTCCTCAAAACTAATTTTTTTCCCAGGAGGAAAACATCAGTACAACATGATTGTGGAACAGAAAAAGACGTGTGTCTAAATGAATGGTGGGGGAAAAAAGGAGATAAAATAAAAGAATGGTAAAGAATGAAATGAAGATAACGCGAGGAAAAGAGGGTGGAATCACAGACGAACAGCTATTGAGTCTTTCACACAGACGGGCAAATCAACACAGACAGGCAGAAACAGAACACCTGTCGTGATGCCTTAGTGCGGCTAGGAGATCTCTAAGAAACAACTTGTTGTTCCATAGCTTCCCGCTGTATAAACGTAACGATACTCTTTGAGTGATAAAGACGAGACAGGAAATTACTCCAGACACAACTGGGTTTACTCTTTCACGACCGAGCAGGATCGTTCAGGGCGGTCTGAGGGGGAATGGGAGATGGGAGGAGGTTGATGGAAGTGTAAAGGGATTTTCTGCGGCGGAGGGTACCTTAGTGATTGCT
>JAWQUT010000006.1:1192844-1205627 GCA_033807755.1 Ellobium chinense
GGGGGGGAGAAGAAGAGCATGAATGGGGAGAAGACAAGGAGAAATATGAACGGAAAATATCCACATCGCTTTAATCCCGGAGGCCGCCTACAAGCCTTGTTTAAAGGACAGGAATAAAGAAGTACACAGAAACACGAAGAGGATGCTGTTTGGTTAGCACTGGTCCAGCCAAGGAAGTTTCATATCATCAAGCAAAAGCAGATCCCGGCTTAGTAAACAGTGGGCCACCGACTTGCAAAGCACATGTACTGACTTACTTGAACTCTGTCTTGATTGCTCGGGGCATTATCCTGACTGGCATCAGTTTACTGATGGATCATGGCAACATTTATAGATGAGACGCATAAAAAATGACACACGGAGGAAATTAAAGAAAGACAGATGGAAGGAAAGCAAGTCGGGAAATGAAAGAAAAAATATGATTTTTTTTTTTTTGAAAAAAGGAGAAAGTAGACCCACAAAGATTTTGAAATTTCATCTTATTTCAAGACTGTCCGGTTCGTTGAACCTGTCAGTATGAACAAAATGATCTCTCTGCATTTACAATCGAAGTTGTGGCTTACACTTTATACGTTGGTTGTGCGATTTTAAAGCAAGAAGAATGCAGACAATCTGTTAAGCTGTTATATCTAACTAGCTTAATTTGACTGGAAATTATTCAAAAACAAATTTTGCTTGTTCAGGTTTGGTTCATTTGTAGTCTAGAGCTGTCATGTGACCCTGTCCGCCATTTTAATAATTGGTTCATTTGTAGTCTAGAGCTGTCATGTGACCCTGTCCGCCATTTTAATAATCCAACCACCAAGATTTTTTTCGAAATGTCTTGTCACATCCATCATCTTTTTTCTTCAACACAAATATGAGAACAAACTAGGAGATGAAAGCTGGTCAACGTCTTAAAATGAAATGGTGTATTTTTTGTTTCTAAGGCAACCGCCTGGACTCTTCCTACTAAAAATCTCTTTTACAAAGATGCTCCTCAAAATGATACAAGAAGTCTCCCAACAAGTGCTCTTCATAAAAATCCGATGATTTATTGGTCGCGAGTCATCAGTGTTCTCCACCATACTCTATTACAATTGAAATACTTTGTCACCCGTAACTCTGGTGGGAAGTCCTACCACGATTCTCTTCGTTCATTTATGATCTCGATTTTATGATCTATGGTTTTCTTATACGTGCGTCTGTATTTTTCTAATTACATACACGGCGATGAGAGGAAGGGGGGATATGTGGGGGAAGACGACGGGGAGGGGGGAAAGGGAAAGAGGGGGAAAAGGGGAATAGGGGAAAAGGGGAAAGAAGGGGAAACGGGAAAAGAGAGAAAGCGGGAAAAAAAAACCAACAACAACACTATTTGTCAGTCATGACATAAATTCACGTAATGTCACCTCAGCACTCTTTGTTTGCCAAATCCCTGGCGGGCATAAACAAACAGATCAGATAAGGCAGTTCACATTCCTGGTTCCATCGACGGAAACAGCATGACACGATCGTATTACCGACCTCTAGCTGAAAGACCCATTCCAGCAACTGTTTACAGCGCTTCTCATTAAAGCCTGCCATAACATCGATTTCAAATCACATCTCGAGTTTACGGCCTAAGGCGCGCATTGAAGCAATACTGATGATAATAGCTGAGACAACGTTAGAACTCATCCGAGTGATGTTGACAGAGTATCAAGTAATGACAAATGTTTCTGTCAGTTGTGACTTCATTAACCTGGCATCAGTTGTGACTTCATTAATCTGGAAACGGTAGCGGTATTATTACATTTACATTACACGTCATATTCAAGCTGAAGCGATACATGCAATTTAACAGTGATGCTTATCAAAGTAGGCCATTTTTTCAAACAGCGACAAGAAAGGAACTCTAAAGTAAACGCACGTGTTCCAACATAATGAGAGCCTGGCTACAATCAGCGTTGACATAATGAGAAAGCAAAAACAATTTTGAAAGCACTGGCACAACCTCATGACGACTACCATCTTCGGAATCGGCAGGCGCGAACACTTATCTTCCGCCTGAAGACGGGCTGAATGATCATACTTATACAGATTCAGATTCAGAACTGGGAGATGCCCTCTTTGCACTTTTCGCAGTGCAAATCGAACAGCAAGATAAGTTCTGCAAGAGTGCAGGAGTATCCAGCAACCAAGAAGGAAATGCTGGTTCACAGAAACAAATCTGAATGGCGGGCCATTAAAAAACCTGATGAAAACTGTAGGTAACATTCTTGAAACAGGTCTTTGGTGTAGCCAGAAAACGGTGTACAAACGAAGAAGAAAAGAGTTACAATGAGAAAAATTTAGAAGTTACGATCTTTTTGCTATTTATTTAATGTGCACACATACACTTCACCAAGCAAATGGTGGACCCTACCTGTTTACCGGGTTGTCACGCCCAGCACCACGGTTTCCTAAGTCTGGGAAAGGACTGGTGGGGTGGTGCGGAGGGGGAGGGGAGTTAACAATGTGAAAATAAAGTGAGAGAGCCAAGAGGTCTAATGATAACAGTAAATCACTTACAATTTCACCATAAGCCTTTAAGCCCCATCATTTCTCCGCAACTGACAGGGTTAGTCCTTGCTTGATTTTGATTTATTAATTACTATTGCAGGGTTTCAAGCACACATAGTGATAGTATCACAGAGGTGTCTACACTACACTTTCTCACACAAAACAAGCATAAAATAAATGATGACAAAGATCGTAATGGTTTGTAATGAAACAAAAACATTGAAAAGAAGGTTACTCTACTTGAAAATTGCTGCTCTGGGGTGGAAGTCATAACCTTGTTCTGCCAGCTACTGATATAAAAAATAAATCAACCAGGATCCAGACTGTTCAAGAAAGTCAGCATAATTTATTGTACTTTATGGACGACTTCATGAAATTTTGATGTGAGAGAGAGCTTTTACTAGTCAGTCTTCATCAGTTTTGCATATCAGTCAATTTGCGAGAAGATGTAGGAACAGTTCATGTCCACGCTCAGATTTTCATACAGCTTGAAGCAACAGATCTTTTGAATCATCTTAATAAATCAAGCTCATTCTACATGGAAGGAGCACTGACAAATTTAACCAATGAAATGGTAAGGTAAGTCAAATGCAAGTAAGACATTCAGGTATTGACTAATGATAGATAGATCTGCAAGAGTTAAAGAAATTATGCAATATAATCATCTACTAATACACATGGGACTTAAATTACCAGTACCTTAACCCTTTGAATTCTAAACTCCTATCAAGACAATCCTTATTTCCTTGGGCTCCTGGAAAAGCCATAATGTACAGTCCAGTTTTTTTCCATCTCTAGGAGTACAGTATACATACTTTTTAAGGCCATACCAAAATATCAGCCTTTCAAGTTCAAAAGTTCACAAGATAAGCTGTAGATGTGATAAAAGTGATGACTGAAAGAAAAAAAACAGTGTGAGATTGGGATTTGAAAATAGCTGAGGCATCACAACACTGGATAATAAGAGAGGAGAACTAAAAGAAGAGCACTGTATCATCTTACTGTAAGAATACATATGACTCCCAAGTCTTCACCAGCCTTGCACAAAATAATGTATGCTAGTCTCAACAGTTTTACATTTTCTGCAACTTTGCACATTTAATTCCTTGTGCACATCAATACATATTGGATGACTTTCGAAATCTTCAGTGTCAGCAGAAATACATTTTATTACTCTCCTGTGGTGGGCAATGAAAATATAAATGTTACGCTTAGCATCCACCTGCCAGATCAAGTCTCATCCCCTTGCCTGAGGGAGAAATTTCAAATGTATTCTCGGACGACATGCATGTCTTGTAAATCAACTTAATGTATGCCCCTCTGATACTAAGGGGCTCTGAAGAGACAGTTTATGTGTATCTGATACTAATCTATGACAAATCTTTAATGCAAATGACATCCTAATCTATTGGCAAGCAATGAAACCCTTTCCTGCACATGAGTGCCATCTGAGTAATCTCACTTTCTTGAATCAAGGAAGCAAATAAAAAAAAAAAAATTACTTTGAACTGGAGACAGAAGAAATTGAAGAAAATGAAACAGATCACTCTTGAGCACCATGACTGGAACAGTGGTTGACTCTGACTTTAATGCCTATTTTGGTAGGTACACACTGTCTTGGAGCAACTCTATACTAAATTAGGAACTAAGAGTAGACATCAGTCTCTATATTTGTTGCAGAAGCCAAGAGTAATTTTTAATAATTTCCATCTACAGTACACTACTTTCTTGGGGAAAATGGCCTGTAACTGCGGATAAATTTGAGGTTTTTTTGAGACATTTTAGATACTTCTTGAAGTGACCCCCGTTTACTTTGAACAACTATATCTCCAGCTAAAATAATGCTGGGCTAATTTTTGTTTGCCTTATGAAAGTATACACATTAGACTTTAAGGTCATTCTAATTTAGACTAAAATTGAATTAAGCCTCATTCTGACTGGCTGCAAGACAACTGTTCATTTAAAGACAAACATGGAATAGGCCTCTGACTCCTGTCTACACTATGAATAGACGCAACAAAAAATGCGAACAAAAACAAATTGAAGAAAAACTGGATAATGGGGGTGTCTTACAGCAGATGAATGAAAAAGGATCATTTGATGGAAATGAGAGAGGCAGAAAATATAACAAATGTATGCTGCAAAATAGGGTAGGGTTGGGTGAAAAATAGGGAAGAAGAGGGTTATTACAGCCCCTCTTTTCTCCACCCCCTTCCACCTTTGTCTCCCCCCCCCCCCNCCCAAAAAAAAATAAATATGTGGATTAAAATATCCACTGCTTTTATAGGCAAGAGAATGATCTGATATCTAATCTCTGAGTAACTGACAAAGCTGAGGGTGCAATGGTCTAAAACCTTCACTTCTTTGAGAAAAAAAAGTCTTTCAAACCTCCTTTGAGGCACAACAGTTTTAAAGAAGAAGCACTAGTCTAGATCTAGTTTTGAATTAGTCTAGATATATACCAGAAAAACAATTAAATCAGTTGTCAGAGCACATGTGGTATATGGCTGATGGTCATAAGTAGGACAAAAGAAAAAGATATATGATTGTGGGGAGCACTCAGGATCATGTCACAGAATTACTCTGGCATCATAAAACTAGGCTAAGTCTTCCTAATTCAGTCTTTTAACTGAATTTCGCATTCTTATTAATAAACTTTACTGGGTCAACTGTGTATAAGATATCATAGATCTATGGATGCCATACTCCGATCAATTCAAACTGGGAAAATGGCAAAACGCATGACTAGAACAATGAACAAAAATCGTGGAAACATTTTGTATTAGGCTAGACGTCTAGTCAAGTCAACCGTATCAATCATTGGCACTCAATGGTCATGTCTTTCTTCTGAAGCAAGTGAAGTCAATGTTCGTCAAATATTTTACTTACCAATTGTACTTATTCCACTGTTATGGGATGATGTATGATTGTTCAACGAAATCACAAGTCTATTGCGAAACTTCAAAAACTTTTTATAAGAAGTTTGAGACAACTTTCTTTCCACCCGATCTCTTGTCTTCCGAAAGTTTGTGACCTAGAGTTTTCTCGGTTATCGCCCCCCAAAAGATAGTTCACAAAATTGGGGATTTCTATTTCTGATAGTTTGTGTGTGGTTGATTTGTCCTTTTGTCGACAGTCGAGAGCAGACGCCACCGATTCATTGCACTTTCATTACCTTTATCTTTTAAGAAACAGACTGGCTACAAAGATCTAAAGCAGCATATTAATTTCATCTCCGTCTAATCACAACTTTCCCAAACTTTCTGAGAATTGTGACAGAGCGGAGGTGGTTATATAAATTTTATTATCCATAATTATTTTTAGCTCATGTGGATGGTAGCAGCTGATGACAACATTCTCTAACATTATTATCACATAATTATGCATCTCTGTTCAGTATGTAAGTCGCATTGCCCCCTTTTTTTTTAAATCTCTGATGTGAATTTTGATTTTCGGAAAACTTGCGACATTCTGCCATCCCTGTAGTTCAGAATACTGTTAATTTTCAGTGAAAGCTGAGAGCACGAATGAAGCTAAATGTGGATTTTTGGAAATGCTAGAAATGTCAAGTAGCTTGAGATGAATGATGATCCACAATTAAAACGATGGAAGTTTTAATAACGCTTGCCATTTAATTTTACAATTTTTGGCAACTATCAACCCACATAGTTTTATTAAAAAATGGAGAGATAGATTTTTAGTTGAAACTTATATACATCGATCTTCATTTAATTCATTCTTTTATTTGTAAATATACATATCTGTCAAAAATTATTTCTGATCTTCTCTCTGATCTCCATACAAATCGTTAATGTTGACATAATTGAAGCATTTGATGTTATTTCTTTTTTTTTTTCTGTCGACTCGTCCGCATTTAAGTTATTTCCGATTTCTGTCAAGTTTCCCTACATGATTGACAATGTGCCGATAGTTTCTTGAAATTGAAAATCACCATGGATAATCCCTCAAGACTAGATCAGAAAAAAAAAAAAGATGATCTCCTTTTTTCCTTGGTCTGTCGCTGGTTCAAATGTATACTCATTAGCTTAATTTCACCCCAGATTTACTTTGTAAGTGCCGAGGTTATCTGTCTCGGAACTCGTCATCGACCAATAGCTTCTAGAGATAGTCCCGTGAGTTGCATCATGTGTTAGCAAGCATTTTGTAGTTATCAATCTTTCCTTCTTTTGTTTTTTGTTCTAGGCATGCGCGAGTATTTTTGCCTTTGTCAATTATTCTTTCCTTCTTTCTTTCTTTCTTTCTTTCTTTCTTTCTTTCTTTCTTTCTTTCTTTCTTTCTTTCTGACCTTCTTCCCACCTACAATACCTACCAAAGTTTATAAATAGGAAGAAGTGATACCGGGTTCGACTTTGTAAATTTAGTGAAAGTTGCATACGACTGCGCTAAAGTAACAAAAAAGACACTGCCTAAATAGTTTGTTCAGCAGCAGCAGCAGCAGCAGCAGCAGCAGCAGCAGCAGCAGCAGCAGCAGCAACAACAACAACAACAATAACAATAACAACAAAAAATTCAACATTCAACAACAAAACGCCAGACGGGGGATGTTCATACGGTGATGCTACATTTTTGGAGACAACTTTGGTACTGCGAGAAGTGAGATGCCACGCCTAGGAAAGGTAGAGAAGTGGGTAATGTAGGGATCAGAGGATATTTCTTACCAACCCTCAAGTCCCCTCCCCTCCACGGTACTAATATGGCATTGGTAATGTGTAACACTGTATATATAGCCTTACAAGCATCTGATGTAGCTACGAACATGTGTTAGGTCCAATACACGCTTTTTTTGGCTATATGTAAAACAGGAATAGAGACCACGGTTAGTTAGATATAGACTTCGCCTAATTTAATTTCAAGTCAAATGAGTGATTAGATTAATGTGGTTGACTCTGTGCAGGCTCGATTTAAACTTGATTTTTTTTTCAGATTTGATCTAATCTAATGAACTATAGACACCAACTGCATTTAAGCCTGTGCATTGTTGTGTGCGGCAGAGATCATCAACGAACCGAACATGTACTCATCTGTCGGGTCATTGTGCGAAAAAGCCAGTGTAAAATTATTGTCATTCCTATTTTCACAATGATTAGCTTTTAATCATCATAGCCAAGCTCCACTTCCTCCATCCTCCTCATGATCAACCACTTCAACATCAGACTACAACACTTACACAACAGCTATAATGCATGTGATAGGAGACGAAGAAATTATAGATTTAAACCTGCTGATCCATGTGAGTGGTCGGGAAATGTGTAAGGGTCACAGGTAAACACTAGGCTTACACGTGGAAGTTAGGGAACAGTATTCAGGCAGTTGATATTTAAGACTTAAATTATTGCGAAGTAGCTTCCGTGTGGTGTAGTGGTAACACGTTCAGATTTGCAAGCTGAGAGATTTGATTTGATTCCCGATAGGGACACGAAATTTTCTGGTGTACATTTCTTTCGGCCCGTCTTCTCAAAATTGATCCTTTACATAATTTGGTAAAATTCCTAATGGCACACTTTCTAAAATAATGCATGACAGCTCCTAAAACAAAACAAAAAACAAACAACAAAAAAAAGATCGATCTGACACTCCTTCCCCTTAACACTGTATGAATAGTCACCGGTTACACATATTATATGCCTCTCAAGCGCTTCATGGCACTTTCAACGAAGGGACAATTGAATATGCATCCAAAAGAACGAGATAGGAGAAGTGGTACAAGTTTCAGGTCCGTCGAGGAGGGGACTGTTGGACCCGACTTGCTGGAAGATGCCCACTATTATTATTGAGTATAAGCGCTTTTATATTATTTTAAAATAATAAGTGATTCTAAGGGGATTTAGTGAGTCGCTTATTAGCTTGATCAAATTACCATTAAAATTGAAGTGTTGACCATATCGAAAAAGAAGAAGACGGAGAAAAAAAAAGAAGAAGAAGAAGGAGAAGACGGAGAAAACAGAAGAAGAAGAAACAGAAGAAGGAGAAGAAGAAGAAGAAGAAGAAGAAGAAGAAGAAGAAGAAGAAGAAGAAGAAGAAAGGGAATGATAGCTAAATGCTCTTAAGTCTCACTCCGTTTGACAATATAAATATTCCTAACTGTATGGCTAACGGCTCCTTACGTCTTTTTCTAATTTCTTTCATAAATGAAGCCACTTTAACATGGTGCACATTCAATAGTTTGTCGACCTAAAAAGAAAAACAGTCGCAGCGTTTTGCAAGATTTTGCCCATTTCATCATTATCAGACACTGCATCATGAAAGAAAACTTTTTACCAGTCTTACAATTTAGTATTAATGCGGAGGATGCAATACTATTGATAGGTACAAAAGAAAACTAAAATTCTGCAACATATTAGGTGCACCAGTTTGACCTAAATATTGCGCAGTAAAGGTCATGGCCTAATCCATGCCGAACTTTTACATCATGTGGGACCTTGCCATAGAGCAGATCTGGCAAATTTCGTAATTCTGGAGGATAAAGGATAGCTTTGTGATTCTGAAACCAGTATTTCCTTTGCAAATTATTTTCATGCCAGTGGACCACCCACAAGCCCGTCGGCTGAAAAAATCATGATACTACAGAGAATTTTAGCAAGCATGGGCGTTGCACCTTCCAAAACACCACCTTTGTCAGTCGCGCACTTCTGCCGAAGATGCGTGGGCAATTTGACAGATTTAACTGAGACTACATCGAAATTTCTGTTGGGCCAGAATTCAAATCAGAAACTTAAAACATTTATTACTACTGTTGGTATAAAAATGAACATTATGAGTGTCCTTTTTACCCAGCAGTGCAACCGCATTGCAGCACTGCGACTGAGAAGGGCATACCAAATTCTTTTGCTATATCAACGTATCTATGGAGAGCAATTATTGATGCAAAAGATCAAGTCAAATGTGCGATTCTACAGGAATCGGCCATTGCTGGCTTTGTTTTCTGCAACAATCTTCCAGTGGGAGAAAGAGAGGATCACAGATGATGAGCTCCAGAAGTAAGAAAACAAATCTAGTTTGACAAATCAGTCAAATGTTGGCCTTCTCTCATGACAGCACCGATTCGATGATTAGTTATGACTAAATGACCTGGAAGGATTTCTGAACGCACCTCATAGCCAACACTAGACTAGAAAATCGCTATGGTGACTGAATGGATATCGAATCCGGGAAAGGAATTCCAAATAATTATAAATGAGACTATCACCCCTAAGTCTAAGTAACTCATGGTTACTAATACTAATACAACCTCAAACCTACCCTTAACAGTACCCTAACTCTACACTTGGAAGGATTTCCATTTATGTGGTAACTCTACAACTACGGTCAGTACCATAATTCCGAATAATGTACTAATACAACCCTAACCCCAACCCTATCCCCCTATCCTAAACTAACCCTACCTTTAACCCTAACACTAATGCCCATAGAGACAGGAATATCAGTCGAAGCGAGCGTAACTCCGTATCGCCAATTACCACATATGGAAATCCTCCCCTTCAATTAATCCTAATCCCAATGTCCATTGAGACAGGAGCAACAGGTGTTCGGAATTCCTTCAGTGAATTGTATCATTAAATACACAATGGTGCTGTCCTGAAAGAGCGCAAAAATGTCAACAGTCAGTAGTAACAACAGTCATTACTTTTTGTGTTTTGTTCAGTATTAGTGGATTGCGAACATAGAAGATAATAATGTACTGACAGACCTTTGAGTTATGATGATGAATATGTTATTAAATTGTTAATCCTAGGCCTGTTTGAAATGTTCTTGACAGACTCTCAGTGAAAAAGTGGTGCAGATAATATGCAACCACAGTAGAGTTCGATTGAGATAATATTTCAACATTGAGCTATTCAATGTGAATTCGCAGATTCTCTGTTCAATGGAACCTTGAGTGGGAAGGCTCTGTTTCTGACAGTTTGTCCTGCTAATTTAATGCGGGTGTCTTGCTAGATGCTGCGGGTGTCTTGTTTATATGTGGGTGTTTCGCTTAGGCGGTCTAGCCTGTCATGAAGTGATTTCTTAGAATCTGGTGCGTTTTCATTCAAATGACGAGTCAGCTATAGTACTCTGCTATTGAGATGAGCCAAACAGAGTAATTTTTATTTTACAGATCATGTATATTGATCTTTGTTTGCAGGCAAAGTATGCAGGCATACAAATACAAACCTATTTAGTATTGAAGGTAATCTGGCATTCTGAGAAAGAAACTGGAATTAATTCCTTATAAATGTTTACTGGTCACTAGTTTGAGATAAAGGAGTAGTGATCACTGCTGCTGACCAACTGTGGTGTGTTTGAAGTATGTGATGGTCAATGAAATAAGTTTACAAGCTGCTAAAATAATATTATTTGCTTATACACTGTATACTTGTATAATTCTTCAAGCCACATTATCAGGACATTATGCAGTCATCTTCAATTTTTGTTTCATTGTAGCTGTTAAAAAATGCCTGCCCATGAACCTGTTGTTACTGAAATGTTGATTTTAAAATGATGTTGCAAAAGCAAAATGTACTTGTTGAAGTGGTGGATCACAACTAAATAAAATAATAACAATTACCTGCGTTCTCTAATAGGTGCACAGAGGAGATTGAAGAGGTTCATGAACTTGTTGAACTCAGCCACAAATCAAAGCAGGAGATTCATACACAAGAAATATCCAGTGATTGGGAACAGATTGTTGACACAAAGGACTTTAAACTTTGGCGTCGTCATATTCCACACTCTACTCTCTACCAGTATAGAGGTAACATAAAGTCCACATTGACATTTAAGCTCTCATTGATACTATTTCATTCCAAGATGCTGACTGGCAAGCAGAACCAATTTATGCGTTAATCAGTAGCAAAATATGAATAGTGAACATCCAGTAAGACTGAGTTCTCATGAACTTTCATGGGTAGTTTAGCTTATCTGAATAGATTTCTGTAGGCATTTGTTCATGCGAAGTTCCTTTGGCTGTGGTCATTGGCCAGTCTTGGCCAAGTGTAAGATAATTATGGACCACTGTCTTCATCAACTGAACTATGCCACATAATGAAGAGTGTCATATCACAAAGAGTTTGAATGCCAATAAATTTATACCAAAAGGTGTCATGTGAAGCAGAAATAAGTATTTTATTGTGGAACATGATTTGGAGAAAATATCCCTGAATCTGATCAGATATTTATTTATCCAGCATTAATACTGTTATTTTATGATCAGTATGAATGAAATAATTATAAACCAGGAAAACATGAGCAAGGCAGTGAAATTAGAAAATCTGGTTGTTTCACAATCAAAAAAACAAAAAAAATCAGTTTTGAACGGATGATTTTGTGTTTTTGTTAGGTTATTGGTTCATGGCCTGCAGCATAATGAGGTCTTGATGTTTGAGGACCAGTGTGAACCGGGGAAATAGTGGAAGGATATTGAAAGTGTGAAAGTTCCATTAGACAAATAAAATTATATGTATACCCCAGTTTCTGCGTGGTGCCTACTATAGCACAAGCTTGAAAGGAAATATGGAGGTCATGAAGGTCAGATAATCCTTAACCTTTTACATCAAAAGGAAATGAAAGGGGCAAGAGTGGCAAAGGTAAAGTGTGGAATAGTAATTCAAGTGAAACAGAAGAATGAGTGGATGGNGAGTCAAGTTTTCAGGTGTATTATTTCCCTTGGGCGATTTCCGAAGTACGCCTATTCAAGTGAAACAGAAGAATGAGTGGATGGGAAAGTTTTAAAGGTATCGTATATCACGAAAGACTCTTAAAGTGAGCAGATTTGTCATCAAGCCCAGTTAAGTCAATTTATTTGAACCACCATGAGCAGAATACTTGCAGTGGAGCACACTTAATACATGTACAGACATGCCTAGGAATTAATCACGGGTTACATTGAGTACAGCATTTTTGGTTCTGTTTTTGTCCACTCTTTGTTTCTAGTTATTATTTTTGACTAACATAATTATGGTGTTGTCATATTGTTAGTCCGTTTAAGATGCAAATTTACATGTTGTTAGTATGAACAGACTTTTCATTACCACACCAGTTGACCAGCAGGCCCACAGTGTCAAAATACAGTAGCATGCAGAACCATTCAAGATCATAGTGACCTAAAATAAACAGTATGGAACTGCCTCTTTACAAGGCACACTAAGCTTTCTAGTAGGGTATTCAAATTTCACTGATGAAATCAAACAGGTCATTCTCTCTCCCCTATTTGCTGCAAGGAGCCGTCATTGTGAGTCAGAAATTTTTTGTTTCTCTCCCCCC
>JAWQUT010000006.1:1205642-1241814 GCA_033807755.1 Ellobium chinense
CCCCCCAATCTTCCAGAGACAGAGACAGCGTTATCTCTCTTGTGGAGTTAACATCCGAACAATGATGCATTAGATCTTCTCATGATGTCATTACAGAGATGTGAAACTAACACACCTGATTTGTCCTTATGAGTAGATCCATAACGCAGTAGATCAAGTCCTTCTAAGATGTCTCATTGTCTTAGATGGTGTTTCCTGTTTGTTGCTGATGTAAGTAGCAACAAGAGAGGAACTTTTACCCTCGGGAACAAGCAGTTTCAGGGGCAGAGAGAGAGAGAAAGAGAAAAGGGAACAGGAGAAGTAGGTAGAGTGGGGAGGCTAGAATGCAGGGTAATAATGAAATGGGGGGAAAACTGAAAGTGGGAGTTATCATGTTGATGAATGGAAAATGTAGGGGGAGTGAAGAGGAGAAATGGCTGCATTTCATCTAAGGGACAAAAGAAAGAGGGCGTCAGATTTTACTTTCTGGGTGTGACCATACTATTTTCCGCTACTGGCCTTGGTTGGTTTAGTTCTTGTTTATTCATAAGTTCAGTCCTCTGTCATTTTCACTGTTCAGCTTTATACAGGCACGTGTATAATTAATATTCATTTCTGTTACCAAACCCGCTTTTGATCAGTTCCGAAGTGTATGCATTATCTGTGCTCCACTGTACATATATTGAAATTGAAAGACTGGCAGGTAATTTGTTAATGGAGACGGGATGGATCATGTGCATTTGGAGAGAGTTCTTTTGTTGTTTATGTACAGCTGATGTTCCTACAACTTTTATTTCAGTTTATGGGCATTTCTCTGACATCCCAGCAAGAGCATTCTATAACACGCAGGTAAATGACATTTATTCTAACAGTGTGCATTTTTTATTTCTGTGAGAGTCTTGCGGTTGGACATTGATAAAGAAATTTCAGTTGCTTACTGATATTTTTTGTTTGCCTCATATTTTCTGTTATCTTGTCCATGAGGCAGGTTTAAATTGTTATCTATCTTTCCTTAGTGCATTTTTTGACAGTCTTGAGACCAGAAGAAAATTACTGAGTCAGCCTGGATTTGGATTTCAACTTTATAATCCACAGGTTGACGTTGAGTACTGGAAAGTGTGGGACAAGAACACAATGGAAGTCTGTGTTGTCGACAAAGATGATGAAACGGATTCCATGGTGCTTCACTGGAAATACAAATTCCCTGTGAGTACACATTGTTGGTTGTGATAAGTTTGTGTGTCCAGTCATGCATTCTATGTCATGAAGGAGGACACATTATGTCTCACAACCAATATTTTGAAAAGCTGTTGGTAATCGCCATATATTTTATGTTTATTATGACTCTTGACTATTGCACACCAATAGTTTTGGTACCATGGAAGAAATTTAATGTTTAGTTTGTCATAACTTATGGGGGCATGGAGACACATACACTCATAAATGATTAAACATATAAATGAAGTACAACAGGGTAGGCACTGAAGTAGGTAACAAAAATATTATGTGCCTAAATTTTTAAAAAGGTAATAATTTAAGGCTTTACTTTACTTTTGATGACTGAATCATGAAAACTTTGTAGTAAAGGGGTGAAAAAAGACCCTGTGGTAAATTTCTATACTTCTGAGACTGCAAGCATCACAGTTGACCCCAGGCCACAATATGAGTATATCAGTGTTATTGTACATGCACTGTTGGTCTGTCATTAAAATATGCCTTTCCTTGTGATCTCATTTCTAGTACCCTATGTACCCAAGGGATTATGTCTACGTCCGCCGCTGTAAGGTATGGATTTGTATATGTTTAACATTCATGTTTAACATTTATTATTGGAAAGTTTGCGTTTAGCTTTACCTGTATGACAAGAAAAGAAAGCTGATGTGTAATCTGGGAGAATTATGTGTATGTTGCACTGTCAAGAGAGATGCATATCACTATGCTAGACAAAAGCCTAAGTCAGACATTCTTAAGAGCACCATGTTGTTGTGATCAAGGCCCATGTTGGCATATTAAGAAAATTAAAATGTGCTAATATTTTCTGGCCAAAATTGCAGTTGCAAAGATCCACACTGACGCTTTTTTACTTTGCCATAAAAATGTTTCCCCAACACTCTCCCAGAAATGTGAAAAATGCCATTTTCATAGCATGGTGAGGATATATGCAGTTATAAATAAACTCAAAACAAAAAGACTAAAGAAGAATCAACGTTTTACAATTTCTGGAAAATCAAGCTTGTTGCTAGGTTATGACCTGTGACTGAGTATGGCGACTGTTTGCATATTTCTGGCAAGAGATCTCTGTCACTTACTTGCAGAGAGAAGATGTAAGACTCAAATTTACCCAAAAATTTAGTGTATGCTTAAATGGTTTCTATCAACAGATTTTAGTTTTGTTTAGTCACAACATATGTTCTGCATTTGTCTATCCCAGTTGAGCTGCTTGGGAAATTTGCCATTCAAAAAGGAACTGAAAAAATCTCAGTGTCTAAAATCTTAACACACTGGCATCAGTGACACAAATGCTACACTGAAGTAGTAGTGGACCTCTATAATCCAATTATGTGCATTGTACGCTCCAGCAATACAGCATGCTGATAAACACTTTAACCCTTGTTAGATTAACAGATTCAGGACAGGGTCAGTCTCTTAAGAGAGGCATTTTACAATGCTGTTAGCTGAGAGATTCAACACTGTCAAATTCTTTCCTAGGTGGACTCAAATTCCAGCACAATGATTATCTCAGCTCGAGCAACTGAACATCCTAAGTGCCCAGAGGAAGAGTCATGTGTGCGGGTCAGCACTTACTGCTCTCAGATGGTCATAAAACCTTACACCACATTTGATGAGGTTGGTCAGTTGTTCAGTTATGTGATTGTTTGCGGCATTTGCTCTGTTTACTTTATTGTGATATTGCACCCTGTAGACTTAAAGTATGGATTGTTTATTGTAGTAGGGCAATTGTGCTTGCAAAGAGTTCAGTCACACTGCAAATACATTGCAGCATTATGTCATTATACCCGGATGGAGGAGGGGCTGTAAGATTCAATGACTTAAGCAGTCATAGAGTGACATATAGACTTTTGAAATGTAGAATTTCTAGATTCAAATAATCCTGTTCTACACGGGCATGACTGTCCTGGAGATGAAGCTTTTGTGTCCTTCATTCTCTCATATTTCTTGTGAATAGTGGACTCTTTGCATTCGCAAAAGGACCTCAGTAACTCCCAATTCTAGGGAAACAGTCTGGATTAAGAGTTATCGATATGTTTGACTTCATAAGCAAATTTTGATGGGGCTTTTGTATTGAGCACTATATTGAGCATTATATTGAGCACAGGATGTATAAACAAAAAACATAGCAACGTTTTTCCCTGAATAACTCTCATGAAACTTGAGCAAATTATTTAATGTTTCAACAGAGTAAACTTAATTCAGGGGAAATGTGTTTGGTTTAGAAATGGTCACCAAATCTAGAAAAATGTGATGACAAAAAAATTCTTGAGAAAGTGTCTGAAAATCACAGAATGTAAAATGACACTCAACTTCTAGGAAAATAAGTTCATCAAAATGGCAGATGGTTTACATTGTCTGAAGCATTGTTAAAACTGTTTTGAACTTTACATATAGCAGCATGGAACCAAACAGTTGAGTGGATTTGAAAATCACAACACAAACCCGAAATGTCCTTCTATTTCCTAGGCATTTGCTGGCATATGTTCTGAATTTATTTCCAAGTGCAATGCATGGGCCACTTTCCAGTGCAATTAGAAACATCCTTTGGTGTGGAGATATCAGAATTCTTGAAAACGTCCCATCAGATTTCTACACTTGAAAGTCAGGGGATTAGCGCAAGCAAATGCAGGGTCTAAAATTTCAGTGTTTATCCACCAAGAATGCATTTGGAGAAAGATAGAAGATCATCATAGACAGAGTGTGTGTTAGGACTATTAAATCCATATTTTTGTACTTGTTACATAGATACAGTATTGCTGCCTTCACTAACATAATAAATTCTAAACACACTGCTTTGCTATTACTTAAAATATGTGAAGTATCTGCTGTTTTGAGAAATTCATAATTCTATAAATTTAGCATCATTTTAACGCTGCTATTTTCATAGATGTTTTAAAATATCTTATTCTAATTTCAATTTCTGACAAATATTGACCAATTTTAGACCAAATAAATTCCTCTTGAATTAATTTTATTTAGTATATTCTAGTAAATGGGATTTGAGGTTGTTCATTATTATCTCATTGATTGACTATTTGCAGAATGGGTTTGACTATTTGATGACCTACTTTGATGACCCACAGACCAACTTTCCACCACTGTGTTATAACTGGATGGCCAGTACAGGTACTGTAGTAAAACAATCTTTAAATAAAATTCCGGTGGAGAATTTTGTGAATATGTCAATAACTGCTCATCAGAATTCTTAGTGAAATCCTTCTTTATGCTATGGTTTTCTCCATTTGCACAAATTTTGATAGATTTTGATGCCATTGACTGAGATCCCTGTACCAATGGTAACAGCTTCTTCAGCCAAAAAAATGACCTTAGCAATTATCTTATAAGTGTGACAATGTACTACTCCAGTACCATTTGATTGAAGAAAAAACTGTATGTTTTGCATTCCAAACAAATAGGCGGTTGCTTGTTGACACAGGAAAGGAACTGAGCTCAGAAGCCACTAGCTAATAATATATCAGGTGTTCTTTTAACTGAATCCTGCACTGATTTCAATAACTGACAATATCAGTCGTCCAGTTCTTCGTATGAGCATGCAAAGAGTGAAAGAAACGGCTGGTATAGACTAGGAATCTTTGTGCTTAAAAGTTACAAAAGAAGATACACTAGTTTCACTTATGTTTTACTTAGAAAAAGGTAGACATGGCCAACAATATTCAGTATAAGTAAAAACTATGTGTATTTCTGCTGTGCTGCTGTTAAGTGCAATGCAGCATATAATCTGAAAATTAAACAATTTTTAAGTTAATAAACAACACCATGATAGTCCGCATGGAACAAGATTTTTTTTTTTCTGTCTCATGAAAAGGCCATTCCATTTTATTCACAATCAGAGTGTTTCCCTCGCAGAAAAAGTTGGATTGTTTGAAAATTATTTATTTTTGCACTTCTGCTCAGTCTTTTTAATTCTCTTCAAAAGTTGTAGTCTATATGTTTAGCAGCACTTTTGAAAATGGGCCATGAATGAGGAATATGTAGTGCTTCTGAGAATTGCTACCAAGGCATGTTCAAAGCAAATTAATCCCAAATCTCATTTTTTGTTTCAATTAGTTTGCATTGCAGCATTGGACATGCACTGGTGTACAACTCTGCTGAAGCTTTCTTTGGATTTGATATGGAAGAATGCAAGCCAAGGTGCAAAATTGTACGTTAGTTATGGTGATGCATCACTCTGGTCATTTGACTGTGGGGAAGCGCTGCTTAGATCTAATCGCCATGCAAATTTATACTGTGTATTAAAATTATTTCACTCAAATATATCTCTGTTGCAGGTGTGCATGAGTTTTTGGAGAAAATCCACAAAGCGGCCCGCAAGAAACATGAAAGGACCACAGACTCTTCTGCCACTCGTATTGACAACAGTTCTGGAAACATCTATACAAAAATGGTTCATCACTAGGCCATTCATTTAGTGGACCCTGTCTAGATAGAATGACTGTGAAACTGAAATATGGCTGCGCACATATTAAGATAGTCATAGAGTGTTGATTGTTTAGGTCAGATCTAGGATTTGATGGCATCTTCTGTTGGTTTTATAAGAAGGAAGCAATCATTCACATGTCATATCATGTGAAGTGGCTGCAAAATGTAAGTTGGTAATTTTTGTGGAACATACTCTTGTCTGAGTCAGATTTGGGATTGAGTGATTTCTGTTGTTGGTTTTGTGAGCAGGAAGCAACCATTCAGGTGCCTATGTACATGAGAATTAAATAGATGCAGTAAAGCAATTGATAAATCATCATGATAAAGGAGGGTGAAGTTAAGGGCTTTCAGAATAAGGAGTCAAATTTAAGGGAAAATGAAAGCTTTTTTACAAAAAATGTGTGTCATACACCTTTTCTTGTGGTTTTTTTTTTTTGGCTTTGCTTTTAAGGTTCCACTTACATATGTAAATATTCTTTCAGGAGAAGACTGATGATCTTCAAAGTATAAATGACCAAATTGTCTATTTTCGCTCCTCAGAACTTTTGTTTTCCTTTTTTTTTTTTGGCAAAGTCTCTTGATTTTCTTCAGGATAGGCAATTATACCTCTGGCATTTGAAGTACTTTTTTTCTAAAACTGCATATGCACCTTTGTTGATAAATAAGTGTATTTAGAGATGCATTTCTGTGTTAATTCTTTCAAAATGAAATTGAACTTGAAATCTCCATTTCATTTAATAGTAAATAAAAATATTCTTATGAAGAGCACTTTACTTCATGTTACTTCCTTTTATTTCAAAAACATCCACACGACACACACAGAGTTTTGGAAAATGCTCTTTAATTGTACTTTGGAAATTTTGCACAGAGGGTCTTAACAAATGACTCCACGTCTAATGAATCTGTGATTTGTCAGTGGGTTGCAGCAGATTGGAGACCTTGAGTGACAGAAGAAACTGAGATGTGGGAGATGCTGACCTCCACAAACAGTGTTCACAACAGTCTTATTCAGACTATGGTGAAAAGCACTATGTATATGTACAGATACATGTTCAGAGATGGAGTTGGCATGAAGAATGGAAGGAAATGGAAGCACTACTTGTTACTTAAGAATGAGCCCTCATCCCATGAGCTAAACATAATAGTTTGACCTGCTGGTTTTTAATGGCAAGATACATGACCAAATGAGAGGTCTACACAAACTACAAACTATATACAGAATTGTGTATTCATAGTGCTAGAGGATCTGTCAGAATAGAGATCAGTGTGAATAGAATTATTTGCAGAGCAGAGGAGAGTTCGGAAAAAAAAAAGCGAATAGGTGCAGTATGTGAGTAAGTGTGCATATTTCTTTATTACCTTTTGTGATATTCACATCTTGTACATATGTTCCCAGTCATTTCAGTAATAGAATTTTATTCATTGCCTCTCAAACCTTGGCTTCTAACAGACTTTTTACATTCAAGCATTATACCTGATATCCTGGGCATTTTGAAATGTTATGTTTGTTCAATTGTCCCAATAGCTGCCTTGTTACAAAGAGTGCTTGTATAGTCATGTAAAAGGGAGAATCATTTGTCCATTACTGCATTAGAACTAGAGCTATAATAGTGCAGCAGACCACACAGCCAGAGCACACATAAAAAGAACTTGCTGCTGTTGGGGTGAACTTCTTAGGTGGCCTTAACTTTTCTTCATTACACAATGGAATCCATTCATCACAGCCGTGACTGTTATGGGGACGTTTTCTGTAAAGAAGAAAAGCCTTGATCCCCAGTTTTCGCTCTCCTATTACAAAATTCAGTATTGGGACTGGTTAAGCAGTTTGTGATGCCTGAGCACTGAAAATGCTCAAAAATGCTGCCAGCAGATGCAAAAAAGGTGAACTGGCTAACATGACCTAAAATGAATGGAGAACTGATATCCCAAACTATTTGTGTTATCAGGGATCCACTACACAAACTCTTAGTAGTTAGGCTTAGATGTATCAGTTATGTAGTGACGTATACTAGGCTAAAGGATATATGAGTTACAGCGTACCTGTCCTGCTTTGTGCATTTGTGGAAAGTAATGGCATTGTGATGACAAATTAAGAATGCAGCTTGAAAGTTCTGTATGAGACTGGGACTAGATGTGACATTTGCTTCCATATGTTTATTGTTTAATTTGCCAGAGGCCAAAACATTATTAGTTTGATGCAAGAAAAGAGGGTTGCATTTGCACACTGTTCCTTCCACCAATCAGCATATATGTAAATTTAGAATTTTGTCAGTCTCTTGACTTCGTTTACAAAATTGGTCAGACTTCTTGGGTTCAGCCTCTGCTCCTAACCATCAGCATAGGCCCTTGGGAAAGGCCCATGATGTTGCCTTTAAATCACGCATAAGCCTAAATCTGAACTTAAAACATACTCTGGCAGTGGCACTGAGAGTAGCACTCTGTACATCTGATATACATCCTTCATGGGCAATATTCCAGGACATTCCTACCTAGAGCTTGATTTAGTGTTAAGGATATGGTTAGAAATGAGAAAACACAAATGAAAGTTCTTAGACAATGATAATGTCTAGAGACTGTCCTACCCAGGTTTTGTTTTTTTCTTCCTTAACGCTACATCATAACTGCCAATAAATCTAAACCAAGTTCTAGGTGGGATTATTGCCTATTAAATTTGCTGCAGTTCTGGTTCAGTAAGAGTTCAGTGCAGTGCCAAGTGCAAAAATGCAACCTCTATTTTGCTGACAATGTAGAGCCCAACCACAGTATTTCTACTAACAGACAATGCCATCTGGAGTTCTAAGATTCTCCGGAGCATTTGTCAGCAACATGTTGATATTTGTGTGTTTGAAAGGACATGTCTATTTAAAGATCTCATTTCATTACATATTTTTTTAGTAACAATTACATCAGACTCCGAGTTTCATGACCTAGAGTTACATAAGTACCGCTGGTGATGGTATGGTAAATAAATTGCGTTGGATTTTAAGAGCATTTCGGATTGGCCCAGAAATTATCACTTGTTTGCTCACAAGCATTTCTTGTGTGTGTGTGATATCGGATGCTTTAAGGGGAAAAAACATGCGAACATGACACTCGGAAAAGTATGAAATACAATTTCTTTATGTTTGCATTTTGGTGATAGTGTTGTGTAATCCATGGATTTATGTTTTATTCTCCTGAGCAACTGGAAATCTGATCTTGCTTTTTTTCCAGAATACTGCCATAATTGTGTATTGTATAGCCATTGTTTTGTTAGCCAGTGTCAAGATGAATGTGTATGACTGTAATGGAATCTTAGACTGCTAACAGAAAACTTATTAAGAAACTGCAGTTTGATCTGGGAACAAAAACTCCAGCACATTTGTGTAATGGCAAATTCTCCTGAAGTTCTTAAACTGTTATTTGCTGTTAACACATGAGCTTTCATAATTGCTAATCTTGATCGTTCATGTTTAAAGTGTGTAAATATTTTTTTTTTCATTTCCTTAAAAATGTGAGAATTTTTACAGACTTGGATCATAGCTACTTCAGCATGGCTTTTTGAGAATACATGTAGTTCTTTTCTCCAACTGTGGGTGTTGTTTTGCCCCCCAAGTGTGTTTGCTCCTTTTTGTTTTGTAATTGGGGTTTTTTGGGTCACAGAAGACATTTTTGGCAGAAATGTCCATCCTCCTATTTTGTAAGGTTTTTACCATTCTTTCATATTTTTGTTCCCTTTATGCATAGTTTAATTAACAGCTTGCAGTTGAATTTAGGGGAAGGTGAAGCAGTTACCATTTACAGCTCTATGCTAATGCTAGTGGTAACAAATGCAGTCCCTTTCTCTTGCTATGCAAATATTGACCGTCAATAGGAATGATGGCAAATATCTATTGTACACCTCAAGATGAACGACTCAGCAGATGGCAGAACAGAAAGGGTAAGCCCAGTTTGCAAAGATACTGACCCTGTGCAAATATGAACAAATTGGAGCATTACAGCATAGTTCATTTGTACAAACTGCTGTGGAAGAATTTTGCTTTGCGTTTATTAACATAGGTTTACTCACACAATTTCTAGAGATGCCATAAACTGTGTAGTATTTATATGATGATACGGTGAACTGAAGAATGAATGACGGAATCATGAGGTCAGTGCCCATAGCTTTCTTAGAGGGATGAAGTTCATGGGGACACTCATGTTGTCTTGCTCAAGCATTGAACATGCATTGCAAGTTTCAGCCAACTGTCTAAATGCAAAGGTGAATCTGCACAATTGTTTTGTGTGCTACTTGAATTTTCTGAACACAGAAAATAATAAAGCATTTGTAGTATTTAAATTATGTGTCTTTCAGTTAATTTTGTCTGTACTTGAAAACGTATTGCTTGTCCAGTTTGCTCTTTGGACTGCAGATCTCGTCATGTCTTAAATCAGATTTGTTCACAGCTGATTTTTCATAGGGTCAAAACACCAGTATCTTCCTCTGAAGTCCTTTTGTTGCCACACTCTTAGTATAAGTTTCCTGTCTTGGCTTGTTGTAAAAGACTGCATATTCACACTCAAAAACGCTTACTTTGACAATCCCTTATATGGAGCAAGTGCTATAGTGAAATCCAAGAGTGATAGATTAGTCCTAAGGATCATATGAAATGATTTACAGATTTAGCTTGAAGTGAGCAGCAGCGGACCGGTGAAAAGTTCACTTCAACCAGAATTTTATAAGGAAACTGTACAGTATATAACATTGTTCTTATTACTTGGAGCAAACCCTATATTGGAACATCTATTTAGAAAGACAAAAATGTGAGAGGGAGGAGGTAAGAATGTGTGCTGCTGTGTGTGTGGATAGTGTACACCCTTTTCCCACTCCCTCAAATCCTTCCAAACATTCACAAGTGGGTTTTGTGACACTGGAGAGCAAAGGTGTTGTGAGCTCAGGATGCGTTTTGTGATTACTGAAGTAAATCTTACCAGAACAAAGCAAAGATTGGCCCACAACTCTGTGATCCACTGTGAAAAACTGGGTTAGGTAGTTGATTTCATCCATATAAAATATAGAAATTGTAGCAAAAGTTCACTTCAACTGAAAATTCACATCGAATGAGTTCACTTCCTTCGGCTTCCACCTTATATGAAACAGTTTAAAGCACACCTCAAGTGCTAAACTCAATACTGAGTTGTGCATCTATGATGCTGACTTCACAAGCCAGATTCAGATTCTTTTAGCAGATTGAAATAGTGAATTACTTTAAAATTCACCCAACGTGAGAAAGCTCAAGTCACAAGATAATGATAACTGAATTTATGGGTCAGTTGAAGGATTCTCCTCACAATTATATTAATGTCCACACTGTCATCACACTACACACTAGTGTGTCCTGCTCTCCCTAAAAATGGCTTTATTTTGCAGATCACTGTGGATACATTTCTTTTGTCAGAGAGAGAGAGAGATAATTTACCTGTGCAAATGGTTTTCTCAAAGATTGGATTTAGTAGCCCATTTGCAGGAAGAGTTTTGGTTAGCTCACCCCGATAAAAGGAGAGCTAAAAAATGTACATGTAGTAACTAACCAGACCTGTTGTTTAGATGAATGTAGAATTGATCACATCATATTTCAACTGTAGACTTCCATGTCCACTTCTATTAGAACATGCATAGATTTATAGTGCGAATGCGCCACTCGATATAAAAGAGAAATGACAAACTCATGAACTTGAAAATGTAGCTTTTATTTATAGAATGATAAAATCAGTGACACAAACATATATACATAGCAGCATAGTCTGCGATCTGAAGCTGAGGCAGGTCTGTACCTGTGAGCCAGTACATATTCAGACCCAGGTAGACTGAAAATTCATTAAGAAGTTATCCAGAGTCCATTGGGTAATTAGCTATGTGAAGGACAGTGAATGAGTATGTCCAGTGCTTGATAGTATAGGCAGGAAGGTTGAGGACATTATATCACCAAGTTGGAGACTCCGAGATCCAGGGGCTCTAAACCATGATCAGGTTAGTGTGGTGATTTTGAGTGACTTACACAAAGTATCAAACTTGGTGCATATGAACACTTTTCACACATTTTTCTTTTTAATAATTTTTGTCATTCCTTGACCTTGAATTTTATGCTGTAAACTAAGTGTATAACTACCCCATTCCCCACACATATAAGTTATAATATTCTTTCTCTATTCTATGTTTGCATCTATTGTAATGCATTTTGTAAAAGTGTAACAGAAATCAGTCATATTTGTTTTGTTTACATATTGTTTGTTCACCATTATCTGCCAATTCTAACTACTGTATCTTTCTTCTACTATTAGTCAGGTGTCTATCTTGATAACCGAAGCCGGGGAGTAACAATAGCTCAAATTAATGATCTCATAATGTCATCATCCTTTGGCTTCTCAGGATTAAAAAAATAGAATATCTGTCAATAGTGATTACACTGATTCCCCCAGTATCTCTGGGCTCGACTACACAGAATAATATTGCAGGAAAAATGGCAATAGGAGCAGAGGTGTCTCCCTCTGTGAACAATATCCAGAAGGGATGCAACTTTATGATAGCTCTGTAATTTGGCAAATAACATTTCAGTGCCGAAGAACTATTCACATGAATTCATATTATGACCTACACTGGTAATCAAAATTGCTTATTTAGGGATTGGAAACTTGAAATCAATGCTTTAGTTAAGTGCCTCAGACAACTTTACTTTCACTTATGTCATTAACAACAAAAGCAACACTTTTTACATTCAAATTCAAACTCAATTTTATTACAAATGTGGACTCTCAGGTTTTTATCTTGATACACGTTTGATATATTTGTGCTTTTTTTTTTTAGTTCTGTCATCCAGCTGTCTCCTGTTAAGGGCCATATACCAGCATATTATATATTGAAATGAACAATGAGTAGCCCCCTATCTAGTCAGTTTCCTTAAACAGCATGAAACATGCCTATTTTGTTTCTACCTTTTGCCAGTAACATTAACTGTATGCAATAAATTCCTTTTTATATTTTTTTTCAAGAGAGTTCTCATCACTTTAACAGCTGAGAACAAAAAAAATTACATTGATATACTGTAGTTACTTTGCTGCACATTCTCAAAACAATTTTGAAAGCATGTACAAGAACTCCAATTTGGTTTTTATGAGTTATGGAAAAAATGCTGTAACAACCAACGACTACAATCAAACTTAGAAATGCTTCAACTATCTGCTCAAGTATACAAAGTGAAATGCCAGTAACCAGAGCATTCCCTTAAAGGATATTCCTTGATCAAATCATTACAAAGGCATACAAACTTCACTTCAAACAATTACAGTATAGTGATTATGCATGCAGTTCAACATATGCAAATGCAATTCCTAAATATCTATCAACCCAGTATGGAGTTTCAAGCAAATTATGTTATTTAGTCAAGACATCAAGAGGCAAAGCCTTTAACTAGGGAGTGCACTCTCTGTGATGGGAGAAATCTTTGTATTGATCAAACTCAGTCTTATCTTCTCAAACTGAGGTTCCAGTATTAGCTATTGTGAGAATGAAACATTTGGATAGTTCCATCAAAACTGGTTTCACTTGCAAAGTACTAAAAATATATATATATATTATATATATGTACAATTGTGCACATACACATAATACACATATCAAAAGTACAGTACAAAGCATGTTTTTCCAAGAATACAAGTACACTCAAAACTGCATACAACACACTGCATGCAGAAAGAAAATGACCACCACAGGTTGTACTCGTTTTAGGAGATCAACATGCCCCAATTGAATACCGTATACAAAGGTCTGCAGTGTTTGGAGATTGATGAAGTGGGAGAAATGAAGGTCAGAAGGCACCACAGCCTCTGGCAGGAACCGGCTAATACAGTCCTGATCAGAAGGAGATCAGATGTACTGCCAGCTGAGACTGGGCAAATGTAATTCAGTGGAAGAAAAAAAGAAAAATTATGAATGGCATATGATGTGGTACACAGCTTGGACTGAATCTATCCATATCATAATAGGAATTGTGATGTTGACATATAAGTTATATTTTTGAAAAAAAAAAATGAGCAAGAAAAGTTGGGGGTGGGGGATGGGGGTAGGAGAGAGAGAACTGCTACCCATGTCAAGGTCAAAACAACAGACGACCATGCACTGTTCTTACAACAAGACAGAACAAGGGAATGATGCCTTAAAGAAATATAGAGAGGGCATAAAATGCAGAATCAAGGTTTAACGAAGAACGGGTCACAAATTGAAAGGTATTGACATGTTAACCTTTATCAGTGTCTTCATCCAAGATTTTATAAACTGCAAAGAAGTCTTACAATGATTCTTACTCATATTTCAGAACAATTCCTCGTCCTACTCAAAAATCCCATTTTCACTCTCCCATTAGAAAGCCAGAGGCAAGAGTTACAGTGTGATACATAACAAATGTATCAGCTGAAAGGAAAAGGAACATCTCAGCTCTCCTCATCTGTCTTTCTCTTCCTCTGATTACTACTTGTGCTCTGCTATTTAACAACAGGATTAAATTTTACCCAAGACATGTAAGCCAATATCTGTCCAACTGGTATATAATGTTCACTCAAATGGTACATTAGCCCAGGTTACAACAACTGCTGTGGCCCACTACATTAAAGAGAGGACAACATGCCTTCTACACCCTTGACACCATTAGGTCATCAGGCTGGGTTTGTAGCAAGCATACTGGTCACCATGAATATTCCACCCAATCCTTATTCAGCCCACAACATGGCAACATGTTCTCTATGAGTTAGCATCACTATGACCTACAATCAATGAAAACCTTAATGGCGAGAAATGAGTAACTGTGCATCGTTTGCTGTGACTTTGCGTATTGTACAAGAACAATGAGGTTGAATCATAGCTCTTTTAACTATGCCTGCTTACCTAAAGCTACTGATTTCAAATATTTAATACCACTTCAAAGCTCTGTAGAGGATCTTTCACAGAAATTCTGGCTCTGATCTATTGTCAAGCTAAGATTCTTCCCAAGTATTCAGTAGTACAGAAGTAATATGATCACCTCTACAATATGAGCTGACAGAAAATTTCTGCCACTTAATGAAACTGAGTCCCCAACAAGAAAGAAGACAAGATGCAGCCACACGAAAAGACTCACCTGCAGATTTTGCACACTTCACTAGCTAGTGACCTTCAGCAGAAAATATTGAGAAACGACTCAATTGCATAGGCTACCAACATTTGTCTTGTCCAAGAAGACATCTTTCTTTTCACACCATGGTTGTGAGGAATAACCATATATTCTTAAGGTGTAAACAGAAATGAAAAATAAGCCAGGCCCACAAGAGGACTACAGTGACATAGTGGTGGCGCACTAGGGTAACTACTAGCTATTTCAACATTTTTTTGTTTTATAACTAAGAACATTTCCAATATTACACCCTTGTGTGGTTTTGTTGCAAGTATTTGATTTCAGTTTCCTCTTTTAATAAATATAAACAAATCTAACAGGAAACACAAAGAATGGCGCCAAAAATCTATGCGAGACTTTGACAAATGTGGAGAATGGAACTCCCAGCTTGATATATGATTATGAAGGCAACAAGAAACTGCAAAGGAGCTTAGGTCTAGTCCATTCTCTTTCCTCTCTCATAAAAAAAACCAACATATCTGAATTTTGATTTGTCAATTATCTGTTGAATTCCACTTGTCCTTTCTGCATTTTAATAGATCTATATTTTTGTTTCATCAGGTTCTCTTTTAACTTTCAGAATCTTTCTCCAATAGATAAACCTAAATCTAGATCACACTTTCTTGGCTAATTCTGCTTTCCTCCTATTTCTCCTCCACATCTTTTGCTGATTTGCATTCTTGCAATGTGAGTCCTTAAAAAAAATAGTCTAAATGTCATGGTTTGGTCTCAACTGGATTGTTTACATTCACTGATTTTTTTCTTCTGTCTTCTCTGAGATGTATAAAAGATAAAAACGATCTAGATTATGTCTACATTTATAGCTCTAGTTTAGTGGACCTAGATTTTAGTTCTGGATTTTAGGCTTACAATGAAATGACCATGGTTTACAGTACTAAAAAACATGAACACATTACACCGACTCGAAAGTGCGTATACATGCCGACCCTTCAAGCAGTGAAGATATGCTACTGCCTAGAATTGATGACTGACAGTTCCTCCTCGGCCTGTGGACAGCAGAGACCATGAACTTTCATTTTACCACATCAAAATGTCTCTACCATTTTCTGGTTCAACAATATGACATATGACATCTTGAAAAGCCAAAGCTGGCCTGTTTTCAACATCACTCGGGATATGTCAAGATGATATCATCCCCATTCCAGCGTTTGGATAATCTCATAAATCTTCTTGTTTAAGAGGACTGACCTGCAGCATTATTAAAACAAAATACAATAAGAAGCAGAGTTCACCCTTGATGCTCAAAATCAGGTCATCTGAGCCAATCATAGCTATCGTAACAAATGCCAAATTCTTCATCCCGCACAGGCGACTCCCAAACCTCATGGCTTAGCCTGAGGCCTGAAAAATATGCCTTGAACAAAAATTTGCAAATTAGATTAGCTGACCCTCCTATTAGCAGTCAGCACACTTCACAGAGAGTATCTGTTAATATGATAATCAATGTTACAGTATAACACAAAAGTACTTAAAAATAATGATGCAGCCTGCAGTCAAATCAGAACGTAAAATCACACAAATGGTGGCAAAGCTGTAATGCTCACTGATGAAGTTCAAAATTAGTAAGACAGTATGCAAAATAAAATTTCACTTGAACTGTTACAAAATACTGGAACTGAACAATCTAGGGTCAGATCCTAACTAATTCTCAGAGACACTATGCCTAGACGGTCAGATTCCAGTCAGACACAGGAAACTGATCAAAGTCATGATGGGAACTACAAAAAGATAAATGAAATAATCAATAAACAATGTCACAAAATTTTTCTGAAGTTGCTGATATCAGCGTTACACAGTTTATCCATACATGGCACATAAACATCTGTTTTGGTGAAAGGGCTCATGTAGTGTTACTGCTCTCAAGACCAATCTTATAAGCCAAAGATTCAACGGTGAAGAAACATGCTGGAGAATACCTGGTGACAAAAGAGCCAGGTAGTTGCTAGCACCAGCTTGATCTGGACACAACTCAGAATTTAGTCTGTAGAGCAAGACATTACCATATCTTTCCCTATGGACATATCTGTCCAAAAAGATAATGTTCAAGATTACTCCAGCTCAAGAGAGCAGGATCATATTTTCAAAAGCAGATTAACATTAGCACAGGACAGAATCAGTAGAGTGTTTTCTGAATTAGAATCAAATGATACAAATACAAGGCCATAGTTAATCCTAAGTTATAATCAGATCTCAGCATGTTAGGATTGACCCTGAAGTTTACAATATTTATAAAAGATAAAATGAGATAGGATGGCATTGCTATCTGAAGACAAAGCACCCTTATTCTCAGAACTACATATGAAATCAAAACTTAATCCTTGAACAGTTTGCTGAGCTGTATTTGCACACATTTTTTTCCTCAGAAACTCAAGTGAGTGCAACGCAGCATCAGGCCTTGATAATGCCAGCTTTTGTACTTTGGATTTTCAGCTTGCAGTGATATAAGCCCATATTACCTCCTCAAAGACTGAGCCTCAGCAAACATACCAGCAACAGTAAGAAGAATGCCAGAATCTGACAGTGACACAAGATATAATACTGCAGAAATATATCTCCTGATGACTGCCATTTCATTGCAATGTCATCTTTTACAGTGAATTTCTAAACAAGTCAAAAAAACTGTTATCAAATCTGTATTTTTCAAAAATATGAATTTGCTTATGCCACTGAAATGCTGGTGCCACAACAGGCTGAAGTACAAAGCAGTGTCCGGAATAATGAGCTTAATGATGTAAATCTGTCAATTTCATGTGATGCTACATTACCAAATGGAAGAATCATAATGAGTACTTGGAAAAGTGTGTAATTTATACTCTCTACTTATTCACATACATAAGTGGAAAGTTTGACAACCTTAAAGTGGATATATGATATAAAATCATGTGCATCGAAAGAACAACCTCTTATTTATATTGAGGTGCTCACATCCTGTTAAATCCTTTTAATTGCAGTTTACATTATAGGGTCATAAAATGTTATGAAAATCACTGCAAGCTCATGATAAAAGATACAGTGTGGGCACAGCATAAGTGTATCTTTATGTCTGATTAGCTAACCACGCAAAACTAGAAAATCAGGTCTAACTGAGGTTTAGCTTAACTAGAGAACAAAGCCAAGATAATAACTTTATTCAACTCTATTAAAAATATTTCACCAGTGGCTTCCTGCTCAATGTGAAGTTTCCAGACAATCTTCTGTATATTCAATACACCAATTCTATGGCTTGCACCAATAAAGCAATTACACATGGAAATAAAATATGCCCACTTCATGTGTTAAAAGAAAATAAATGACAACCACACATTTCAGGTGCACTGTATAAGAAAAAACAACAACAATCAATAACACCTCTTCCAAGAAACCATATTGTCAGTGGCCGGTGCTAACAGAACGCAACTGTATAAATGTTAGTTTTTCAAGAGAAAGAAATGCTCTTCGGCGAATCACTCCTGCCCTAGCTGCCCCAATTGGTCTGTGTTCTCTTTGCATGTGTAGCAAATGTAAAGCCTGCAGCAAAACATGTCTAAAAGACATGCATCACACACGGTGTCACAGGCAGATTTTGTTAGCACCATTCACAGTTATATACATGCAGTTACTCTGTAACAGCTAGGCCATGACAATAAGATGGAGGTGACTAAAATCAGAAATAAAGGGTTTTGAAAGTTGCACCAACCTAAGAGATACAAGTTTGTAATGTTAACTGATTCCAACCTGAAACACTGTAAACTACTCACAAGCTTACTGTAAACAACTCACAGTAAACAACTGTAAACGTATCTCATCCCTACAAGTAAAGCTGTCACAAGAAGCTTAGCAAAAGGTAAAATGAAACTAAAACATCCTGAGGATGATCTTCCTAACCATAATGGTTTGACTATTTCTATCCTGCTGAGCAGCAAAGTGTAATGGTGCAGGCATAAAACTAATACCACTGTCTCCCCTCACAACACTGAAATCATAAATTTTTTCTAAAATTTACAAATGGTATGCAACAAAATGGCAAGATAATGTCTCTGGCCTGACCTACTGCTCTGTTTATCTTTGCAGTGAATAAACACTGAATGCAACCCTTATGACAACTTTGTACAAAGATCCTAATGGATTCCAAAAGCTAAAACCTGACTAGCAGGCAACTCGTGCAAGGTAAAAAGTCACTCAAAAGGTGCATATGCATTACAGAATCCTGTTCTGAAACAGATAAAGACTGCCTTGGCAGACCTCTTTCACCTATTTAGGGCAGGAACTACCTGATACGTAATATAAAACCCTACTAAAAAGATGGCAAGGCACAGAATCTGGAGACAAAATATTAGCCCAAGGATATTTCCCTGTGCTACAAACAAACCATTATAGCCAGAGCGCCATCAGACAGACTGCCTTAATATACAATATTGGAGACTAAAACAGCTCTCTAAGCAATATGACAGATTTACTGTTGGGTTTGTTATAGTATGCTTCCTGAAAAAAAAAAAGCATATTTCTGGAATTACAGTAAGTAATAATTAAAAAAATAATTTTTTAAAAAACACAAAAAAAAACTAGAGATAGTAGTATGAGGATACTAGGGGATAAAAATACAATTCCAACATAAAATACAAATTTTTACATACATCCATTAGACATAAGTAGCAAGTAGACAACCTTTTTACAATGCAAACATATTGAAAAATCAATACTGTTTACTGAAAGATCTGTGCTTCAATATTCCCTTATCACACCAGTGTTGCTAGAAAACATTGCACCATGATCACCAGGTGACAATTAGGAAGAAACTTGCTCATATAAAAACACAGTGACAAATCAGTTTAGTTTCAACCCTGGGCCGCCCGGCCATGCCTTCTTGGCTGTTTGTGTGAGTGATTGGATTGTTTTCTTGCTTTGGATTAACATGGCCTCTGAAGACATTTCATCTATGTTTTGTGAATTGAAGGACATGATTGTCATCTTGACAACCAAAGTTAACAAGATTGAAAACATAAAGGAGGAATTTAAAGACTTGAAGGAAAAGGTGCAAGTCTTAGAAAGGAAAGTGATTTTGCAGGAGGCGACAATACGTGAAAACAACATAATCATCTTTTCTCTCCCCAAGTTAATTTCTTGATATATCTTTTCAAATTTTGCATGAAACATGTCACTGACTTGTCTTAACAAAATTCTAAATTTCAGTTTTGTCCAGCATGGGTAAATTAAGTAGGTCATCTCCTGACAACAAAATGGGCATAATGACAGATCTTTCTACCTGACATTACTGGGGGTTTACAGTGAGTGGCTTTCACAGGTCATGCTGGACAGCACTGCTTTGGTTTGAGATGAAGTTTTTGACACAGTTCTGGGCTGTAACACTGCTGAACAGAAACTACTATAGATTACAGAGCAAAGAGATAATAAGCTTGAATGAAGCACAGACCAACTGTTCCATTGCAGCATATATAGTAAATAAACTAATCAGAACATAAACAAAGAAATGATTTGCAAGAGGCATTTTTTCCCCCCAGAAAACATATCATACATGCTTTTATCTGACATTTAGATCTTATTTCAAGCAACTGTGATAGCCACTCCCAGTCTCCTGAATTAGGTGTGCATCAGACTTTTGTCTGTGCATGTGAAAAAACCTGCTAATCTGTAAGGATTTGAAGCCAAATGAGCAGTGCAGCAGAGGGTCACTAATAAAGAGAATCTGGTTAAGTGTACCTATATGACGCTTCAACCTCGGAAAGCGATTTACTTGAAAGACTACAATGTACCAAAGATATGCACCTGTGTGATTGTAACTCCAAGGGTAAGAGGTCTAAGCAGGCATGATGATATGGGCAATTGCAAGGGTTGGCCGGCACATTTTCAAACAGTTTCTAGATTAAGGCCTTGCCTTCCAGAAATGCAAACATCAATATAGTAAATAAGAGATAGTGTCATATATTGTGGCCCAAACATTTAAAGGGGAATTTATAAAGATGGAGCAACATGTGAAAAATGTCATATACTACGGTCCACTTTCAGTCTGGTGTGGGGTTCAAGGTCTCCCCAGAGTAGCAAGTGAGACTCCTCGCTGCATATATGGTGAAGCCATAACAAAGTGACTGAACATCAGAGGTATAGCATATGCAAAGCCCCAATCTTTTCTCCCCCAGCCCATGATGCTCAAACCCTTGTGCATTTCATAAGTGATTAGGTTGCACACAAGAAGAAAAGTTATGAACTGTTGCTGGAGTGAGGAATTCCAACTTGCAGACAAAAGTGATGAAAGAGTATGTCATTGAACTACTGACAATAATAGACCAGTGAACAATGATGACGATTACATTCCATTATCAAGAAGTCTAAGCGGCAATTCTGATCCTGACCTTTCAACTTCTGAACAGAAATCAAGGCCTAGACCTATATACAGAGATAGCTTACTGCAAATGCTATCAATGAACCCTCCAACTGACCCGAGAAAAGGAAAACAACAACTTCAGATAAAGAGGTAAATCCACTTCAAAACAAGTGGAAATGGATAAAGTGAAATTAGCTAAGCTTTTATCCAAAACAACCACAAACCCAAAGAAATTCAGGAAGTCACTTACTTCACTGAACAATTCTTATAAATGAAGGTCAGTGAGAGACACAAACAAATCTGTACGCCTTCCAGTTTGCTGAGCAGATGGAATCCTCCTTTGGAAAGATTGTCTTGACTACTTCGAAAATTTCTGCATCAGAAATGGAAGAGATTTCTTGTATTTGTGTTATGTATAGGATTTGAATGAAGAGCAAAGCTGCTGTATAAGTTCACTACATCCACTGTTTAATTCTGTCATGACAAAATGTTTGTTGATGTAGACCTCTTAAAAAGCCGATGAACTGAGAAGAACTGTTTTAACTAATAAAAGTCTTTGCTTTGAACAGTACTTAATCTCAAGAAATGAGGCAGATTTGGGTTGGTTAGCAAGGTGATCATGAGAACTGCTACAGAACACACATCTCTGCAGGAAAAGAAGACCTCCTAATGAAGTAGGACACTTCATATCAGTTCATGCACATCATATTTCTTCTACTGAACGGATGTTCATCTACTTCATTCTGTTTCTGCTCAAAGGTGAACAAACTGTTCATAGATACAACTGCATTTGCCCCTCTAAACAGCACCTGTCATAAGCCTGTGTTACAGTATGAGTTGACTGTGGAATCCCATAGGCTTCATGGGCCACCCATGGGTGCCAGTCACTTAAAACTTCTATCCCGAAATTCCTAACCTAAGATTTCACCAACCCTGAATTTCGCCAGGTAAACTGGTAAAGACAGACACTGTCATGGAACAGGATAAACATGTTCAAAGAATCTCCAGATTTGTTCCAGGCAGTGAATCAAGAAATTGGGCACATGCCATAAAAATGACGCCCCCCGAGTTCCAAGATCCTCCTCCACTAAATGATGTCATTGTCACTGAATTGCTGCCACAAAATTCATGAATATAAAGGCTGCTCACTTATCTACATTTAATGGCCACATATCATATTTCAGTCCACTGAAGAAATGGTACTGTCCTGAAGTCTGACTGGAACCACAAGGCAGGGACAGATAAGCATGATCAATTCTTGCAACCATATGATTGAACATGAAAGAGCATGAGGTGGACAAAGAAATAACTTTTAGGTTTTTTTTTCCCACAGCAAGCAAACACTGCTGTATTCACTCCCTGTAAAGATGGATATGACAAAGTTTCTTAAGATTTCCCAGAAGCCATCATTACATCTTGGCTGTGACAAAGTAAGACAGTGCTACCTTAGCAGGGGTGCAAAAAAAATGAAGAGGCAAGAAAAAGGAAAGACATTTCCAAAATTTACCTCATCAAAGAAAGCAGTGTACCACCACTGTGTGCATTTTCTGCTCTATGAAAGGAGTAAAGGGACAGGAGACATGAACTACATAATTCTGCTTTGTCTCTTCAAACCAGCCTTGTACCACTCCACTGCTCCAAAGCTTATCAAACAGTATCATTTGCTGTCAGTAACTGAAAAGGAAGGGACTGTGTTCAACAAGTGTTTTGCCACCATTTCTTATTTGTATGAGGCTGTATGTTTTCTAATGACGGAGTTCTTGATACCAACATCTGAATGACTATTGTTATTGTTATAGTGCTGACACTGTACATGTGGTTAAAGATTAAACTCGATGTGTTCATTGGTAATATGAAAAATGATGTAGGTAACTTTAAAGCATCTCAAAAGTAGTTGTTGCGAAGTAGCTTATTAAATCTATCTCTATATGGTACATACAAAATATAACACCTTTCTCTGATAAACCCACATACATAAGGAGTTTTCAAACTCTCCCATCAGCTGCAACAAAGCTCTTTTAAATGGTAACCAGAAAAACGCTTCCTTTGCCCTGACAACTTAATACCTCAGAGCTCAAAGTCAAAATATCACCAAAAACAAAAAGTCAGAATTTGAAAACAAGAGAAAAATCAGGGAAAAAAAATAAATCAGAAAGTCACTTTCCCAACTGTGAAATTAAATTGACATAACAAAATTTTATCAAGAGACATTGGTACAGATTCTTGTAAAGATAATGTTACACTGAATGATGCTGGGAGAACAGTGATTTACACAACACCAAATTCAATTCCCGTGCGGATTGCTAGAATACTAACGATGTGCTGTGAAAATCCCAGCATTTTATGATAGAAAAGTTACAAAAATATATGTCATTTATCTGGGATGGAATCAGCTAACATACACATTAAAACCAGTATAAAAAAAGAAACTTGCAAATGTATTTATGTGCACTATGGTTCCTAACTTTTGAAAAGAAAGACGGGTATTCATCTGTTTTGCAGATGCTTCTGATGGGATCACATCTGTTTGGAGAACGCTTTCTTTACAACTTCCTTAAGGAGCAGATTAGTGAAGGGAACATCCACCTGCAAAAGAGAGATATACATATTTAGTCAGTCAATAATGCTCTATGAAGCCATGACAAGCTTGTGGATTTAGCTCATTCTCAATGACATTCCCCATTGTGAATTTAATGATATTGATTAACCTGGCAAATTCCAGATGTTTAGCAATTCAAAAAAAAAAAAAAGTTATAAATTATAATATTATGAGCATTGCATTACTAATTTTACAGCAGTATTTTTGGCAGTCTTTTTGTAAAAATTGGTCCCGTACACTTACTTAGAAATCAACTCTGAAATGACTTTCTTATAACATTCAGCACCACAGTCAACTCCCCAGGATCCCGTTCAAAACACTGATTTTATGGGGTTGCCATCAAATGACACTGTTGTTTTTGACCATTTCTTGTAATGGGGCAGGCTTCACACTATGAGATTACATGGCCTTGAGACTCAGAAGTGATATCAGTGGAATGATAAGCTCTGTACTTTAGGGCCAGTGATCAAAACAGCCCATTCCTAATAATGCTAATACATGGCATGACTGATAAAGGCCTTAAATGTAAATGGTCAGTTGCCAAACATGTGCCCCAAGGATCAGTCGCCAAACATGTCATGAAATATACCGTAATGGTGCTTTACTATAATTAATTATGATAAGGGTCTTTGATATTTCTTGTAGGCTGTATGTGAGTTGTGCAACAAGATGCAATGCGGGATGGGGGGCAACGAAAGGGGAGAGATGAGAGGGGAATCAGCCATGACCTAAGTAGCTAACTTCACCTCAGTATAGACTGAATCATTATCATCGCGGGGGGAAAGGGTTGGTATGTCAGGTCNATTCACATAGGGAACGCAGAAGAAGAAGAAGAAGATTATCATCGCCACTGTAGTGTAAATTTTCTTGTATCTTTTCAGTAATTAACTATACATCCTTAAAAAAAAAAACAAAAAACATATAGAGTGAAATACATCTTCAAAGATGCACACTGATTTACGCCAAGATAATATAAAAAGACAAACGCTCTAAATATTTTACTACTCCTTCACTCAAGTTTGTTCCATCATTACAAAGGAAAGTTGACTAGAATCCCCATTTATAAGAAACCAATCAGCTTAGCCAAACTTTCTCTTTCAGAGGTTTTCCTACCTTTATTGGGATTCCTCCAAAGTCACAACAACCATTCATTTCTTTCACGGCCAGTATGACATCATATACAGTGGCGAGATATAAGAAAGCTTTAGTACTGAGGAAGAAATAACAGGCATGTACATTATGATAAGAAATATGAGACAAGCTGCAGATCATTAGTGCCATGTCAATCCCATACTTACAGTATTATATGGTTACTATGCAACACTGTAAAAGTTGAAGTGCAATTCCTTCTAAGATCAGAACCATGGTTCAGATATGCATGGACAAAGGACAACTTCTCCTACACTTGTACTTTTCTTCAGGAAGGACATCTCATAATGTAGTTACACTATAAATATTTAGTTACTTTCTTTGAGGACACTGAACTGAAATTGATTTCCCGATTGAAAGACATGATATTAAAACTATTCTGCATTCAGTCAAAAAGAACCAAACAAAATTAGGGTCTGTATAGATTATGGACAAAACAAACTTAGGAATTTATTAAGTGCAACAATGCACACTTTGAAGACAGACTGGATAGGGCCCCTTCTTTTAATAGGATCAAGATATCAAGAAACATAGATTTAGAACAAAATGAATGGAGCAAGTAAAGGGATAATATACAAGGAAGACCAGAGGACGGTAAATTAGAACCTACCAGCCTTGTCCACTCCCATTGTTGACCATACAAATGTCAAGAACATGGTACTTTTCAAACATCTTGCGTAAGGTGCTCTGGTAAGCAAAAACAAAACACAAAAAAAAGCATAAGCACCTCATTATTGAATCAAGGAAGGCAGAAGTGAATTTGATAGTAGGAACAATAGCATAAAAGAAATAAGCCTTGGTTGCAAGATACTGTTTGGAAGGCAGCAGTGACAAAGACATCATTCTAGAATACATATTTCATGCTTGTTCAGTGTCAATTAACTGCCTATATACCAGAACAGCAAGAGGAATTGTGTCAATTCCACAAATAAAGGGCCAAACTAAAAGGAATAATAATTATGCTAACTTTTACTCCGTTAATTCCATGGTGAATTTTCTTCACATTTTCTTTCCTGGACATTTCCTAATTTGACATATGATAAAGTAGACTATCGAATGTACGACTGGCAGTGAAATCCATGTCTTTTCGCCATCTCTGAAAACACAGCTTATAGAATTAACTGATTTTTAAAGCTTAAATCACTAGTACTATGTATTTTGTGCATACATTTTGCACATGTCTAATTTCATCACTGTAATTCTAATGCTTCTTAAAAATCCAAGATTTGTGCCATGCAAAGCAACCAAAAAAATCTTTTAACAAAATGATCAATGCATATGATATAATTCCAACACTCTACAATGTGGTAGTATCGGTTTAGTGACAGTTTCACCAAATTTGAAACATTCATAAAGTTTCTTTGAATGTTACAGAGTTCAAATTTAGCGAAGATAGACAGTCCTGATGGAGGGGGNGGGGGGGGGGGGGGGAGATGGGAGATTTACCATTTTCTCACCGAGTTATGAGGGTGTTTCAAATCTAGTATTAAATATTATTGCAAGCATTGTAGGATTCCTAACACTCTCTTCAGAAGAGAAATAGCTAATTTAGCCTGTTATTTTCAGTGTCGGACACACACAAGTAAAAATCTGGTAATCTCTACTACCATTACCTTGGCGTAAGAGAAAATGTTACTGCTATGAATATCCTAGAAAAGTTTAACTGATATATAAATTTGAAGGTCTTACCTCTAAGGAGTTTGTAGGGAAGTTTCCAACATAGACACAACAATTTAGCTGATATTTTTCTACTTCTGGGCCAAGTTCAGATTCATGTACCAGAGGTGGCATATCTGAGACATCCACTTGAAGTCCCGGCATTCTTGAGGATTGTAACTGTAGGGAGACCAAATCAAAACTGTTACCATCCTTCAAAACCACAATCTGATCATAAAAGCCAACTTGGGCTGACAGGCATGACCACTGCAGCTACCTTTGAGACTAATGACACTTGGATGGTTAACCCCCCAAAAAAATTTAAAAAATTGTCAATTACAGTCGAGTCCGCTTAACTCCAATTCGCTGGGACCACCCCAATGAGTTGGAGAAATCAGAATTCGACTAACGATTTCCAAGGCGAGTCAACCGTATGCGAGCGAGCGAGCACCCTGGGGAGGTCACGAGGGCAATTCAACAGGGGATGTAACTAAAGATGGCATATTGGAGAAGTATTTTAAATGGGATTATTTCTTTTTATAAGAAATCGCTCTGAGTAGTAGCTTAATAGATGGAGAGGCCGCCGCTTTTTCCACTTGTTCCCGGTTTTGCAAGATCGTAGAAAGCGTGCCAACGGGAACGCCATATTTCTCAGCTATGACATTCTTCGACATCGCACCTCTGTCGATTTCCTGGAGCATGTTAATATTCGACTCAATGGAAAGAGTCTTGAGGTTTCTCTTTACAGGATTAGAGGAAGCCATTATTTAGAGGACAAATTCAATTTAATTCAAGTTGAAAATGATAAAGATGAGTCAACCGTACGCGAGCGAGCGAGCACACTGGGGAGGTCACGAGGGCAGCCTCTTGTTTATTTACCGTCACAGTGCAATGGGCCAGATGCTGCCGAGATGTTTAATTATGGATCGATTTTTCAGCACTGCCGAGCCCTCCTGCATTCTCTTCCCCCTACTGTCTTATCAGCGGTGGTGTAATACACACACCCTACTAATTGTGCTGCGGTTAATGGCACTCGCAGTGTCCAATTTTATTGCCTCTCTCTATCCGCGGCTTCGTCTCGTTTGTTTTTCAAGCCGTCAGGGTTGTTTGGTACCTCGCGGGGAGGACGCCAGGAGGTGATTTTGCCTCTGTGGCAGCGCTGGGCAGTTGGACTAATCAGAAATGGGCATTAATTACTTCGTCTTATGCAAGATGATTAATAGACGCAAAGAAGGAAAAAAAAACATTATTTCTTTTTCTTTCGACTAATAAGTAATTGGAGGAATCCGATTTCGACATACATGGACTCGACTGTACTTTGGCAATGTCCTCTCAGAATGAGCACATTAGGCTACTATATCCAAAAACTGCTGTTTTTTTTAAACCAGATTTTAAGAAAACTGGTGTTGACATGAAGATACCCCTTTTCCATTATATCTACAGTTCCTCTCCAAAGCTTGAAGCATTACAGCTTTTAGAATGAGAACATTACATTTAAGTTTTTGGTTGTTTTTTTCCACTTCAAACGACAAGATATAGCTCTCTGTTACCCAACTAAAAAAAAACACTTTCCTGTCTGTGATCAATGAACCTCAAAAAAATGCCCTGTGTAATATAAGACGTGGACCATCTTAGAGTTCAAACCCCGTGACTTAACGGATATACATCAACAACACTGTAATACTCTCAACTCACTCTCTGTTTATGTGATGCCTTGTAAGAGTCACTGTAATGGGACTCTGAATCACCATCCTCTGTGGACAGCAGAATAACAGGAATGATGTGCCTTTGTTAAAAAACATGCCGATAATATCAATAAACTATCATAATGAGAGCCACTCAGAAGAGATGTGTGTCCTCAATTTACATTTATTTTTACAACATGTAACCATGCAAGAACCAAATAGTGTGAGATCAACTACTCAAAATGTAATGGAGACCTGAACATTATTTCTGAACTGACAAGGCTGATTGAGAAAAGGCAAATACCAACCAACCATCATCAAAAATGTTAGTGCGGAACTGGATGATCTTTAACTTTCTTACTTGACATGCCCACCAATACTCAGAGGATGACTGTTATTACAACCATACAGCAAGCAGACATGATTGAAAAACGAGAATGTTGCAAAACACAAAACAAAGACTGCATCAAACCTGATGAAGTCTTGTCAACAATGCTCTGGTTCTTGTCAAAGTCCACTAACAAACTCATTCGTTTGCCTTTCATATTATTGAGATCTTTGATGACTCTTTGAGCCTCTGCCTCACATCTCATCCTTACAAATGCAATCCTGAAAAATCAATGAAAGTCTATTTCAACATACCTGGGCTATACATCAGTCAGCATGCAAGTCAATCTCAAGGATGCCAATGCCATCTATATAATAATTCAGAACCATTTTTAAAAAGTCTTCGGAGTCATCTAAGAGGGTACATGAGAGTGTGGTCTTTCTGCCTAATGAAACCATAAATAATACAGAGCCACAATCCCATTCCCAGCACAGGGAAGACAGTTGGCACCAACTAAGAAAGGATGAGTCATCAGTGATCTATGATAATCTGGATCCCACATTTATAGATTACCCGAGTTGATATCAAACTAATACTTACATTGAGCTTTTGCCTTTCTTTCTCACTTGGACATCTACAGGCTGATAAGGCTCTATTAACTCTAGAAACCTCTCCTGAAAGAAATACCAATGCATACTGAAGTCTAGCAGCAGCAGATAAGATGCTGCTACTTATGGCTATTAGAGAAATTTGCAAATGATCATTTGGGCAAGAACAGTGAGTTTATCAAATCACACAAATTATGTTGTTGATTAAGGATTGAGATTTCAGCTCTGAAAGTGACTGCTGCCATCTAATATCAAAACTTTGTTGCTTCTCATTTTAGCCTGTATCCTTTGAGGGCATTTGATAACAATAGCAAGTTGACGTCATTTCTGAGCTTTTCTTTATCAATGCTTGTATAAAGGCACTATTTAAGTTAAGATCATGAAAAACCTTCACGGTTCATTAAATGCACACATTAACACAGATCAAAAACAAATTAAAAAGAATGCCATGCAGTGTAAGGAAAAATTGTAGATTTCAAGTAATATTAGGCGTTTTCTTCATCAGCAGAGCTTTAGCAGAACAGTGAAAATGGGATATAACAGCTAGAGTCACTCAAAAACGACACACTACTTGTCAATTTTTCAACTCATAGTTCTGTAATAATATCATAACAAATGTAAATGTGAAAAAGGATTATGCAAAGATAATTATATACGTATCAAGGAATGACAGTCTCAAATACCTCCTGGTTACCCAAAGAAAAAGCAAAAATAATCTCATACTAAGTCATTTGTCTGTCTTCACTTATACATACCTCGGATTCTACATTTGCCACAAACAATTTGGTTCTGCCAGATACTTCACCATCTGAAGACAAACATAATACTGCTTGTACAGAACCCAAAGCATACTAGTCTGAGCACTTTAACAGTAGCAGAAAAAGAAACAAACTAAGGTGCAATCTATACACCAAATATGCCAAATCCCAGTAAATGACTAATACTTACTCTGACTTTAAAGTCTTAACTTGCAGCTCAAGTGGTTTTGTAATGCCGATTTTAAATAATTGATATCCATGTTTTGTAATAAATATAACACCATTTTTGATAGATCTTGAATAATGGTTTTGAATAAATGGATATACATAATGCGACAAAAGACCTGTGTGTATCAATGATCATAATAACTACAATCAAAGCCTTTTTCCAAGTCATAATTATCTCTGAATATGACTTGATACTTTCTCAAGTCAAAAATCATCCAAATTGTACGCTGTCTAGACTGGTGATCTCTCAGGCTGCTTGCCTTCAAAGACTTTTCACTGGTGAGCTGGATCTCTAAAAGCTAAACCAAGACTCATGATGCCTCTTTATGAACAAAATTATGGACCTTATAAGGACTCTCTTCAACAAATCAACATGTCGCATGGTCGCGGTGTGAAAATGTGAAATTAAACTGCCCATCACTATTAACAGGAAAAGATGGAATGACATCATTTTAATCTTAGAAGACGTGATTTTTGCATCCTTATTACTGACACCATAATAGTGAAAAATTACAGACTCTTTAAGGACTATGAGTCATTTTTGAGAAATTTAAGCAATACTGAAGAACCTTATCATTTTTAATGATCCGTGTGAATCCTGTAAACAGTACTTATATGGATCTTTAAAAATTTTAAGGTACATTACCTGTCACTCGCTTGGCTGGAGATTTCTCTTTCTTGTGACTGATTTTTGCATGGCCATTAGACAAAAACCCATTTGACATGCTCTTTTCTGACAGACACTCATCAGAGTCTCTTTTATGGTTTCTGTCACCCTCTACTGAATTCACAAGGGGATGTGGTCTACCCATGTCCTTTTTTTGCAGGATGCCATTCATTCCTCCAGGGCTGCTCTTCTTGTTAGCCTTTGCAGGTCGGTTGTCATTCTGGGATTTCTTACTACTGTTCTCTTTCTCTGCCTTTTCTTTTTCTTTTTTGCCACTCCTTGCAATGCGAACAGAATATTCTTCCCCAAACAGTTTAACAGCTTCATGAACTTCAGCCTTAGTGGCATAGCGCACAAACACCCAACTGAAATAAAAGAATACTAACATGCATAAAGTTAATGTTAAGAAGTAGCAGTGCTCAACAACTCAATAGCAAGTGTAAAATAATGACGTTCAACATTTCAGAATGCTGGTAAAACGGTATTCCCAGCAAATGCCTACTAGCCCAGTAAATGATAAATCTACAAAGAAATCAAAATTAAACATGGCACCTGTGACTGTGAGCTTCCCAGCATTGGCACCATTCAAGACATTAACTGTTTACAAATTGACTGGAATAAAGGAATACAGTTTTGACATAATACTTTTGAAAACTGATATGCAATAAAAACAAGCTGACCCTGCCTATCCACCATCTTCAAGTCTCTTAAACATGTGAAATCCTGCACACAAATATTACCTACACTGAATGTGGAAGGATTTCCATATCAGATTCATGGCATTATAGCAAAAAGAAGGTAATTTAGTGCTAAGATAATTACAGAAAAGTTAATAACCCATTTGTAAATCATAAATGTCTAAAAATCTTGCTACATATATACATCCATGAAACTGAATTACTGAAACTGCAATTCACAAACTGGAGTGCTGTTTGATATCAGGCACATATTTTGATCTGAGTCAGTTAAGGAGATGTGTTTCCAGTAAACTTTCAAACCTTGGGCACAAATTAAATTGGACCTATCTTCTTTCATCTAGTGTTTATTATTAAGTCTACTGCATGGGTTAGGCAATCACCTTCAAAGCTGTGTGTGCTGTCAGGTCAATCATCTTGGAGCTGAAGAATCTGAGTCATGGGTTCAATTTTTTACGTTACCCATCCGCTTTTCTTCAAAGCATTGCATGCATCGAATTTGTAATTTATACATCATGATTTTCTCCACAATCAAAACATATAAAAGGACCTTTGCATGTGATGTTTGTTGAAGACAACATGAAAGGAACACGGAAATCCTTCCCAAAATCTGAAATCTGGATTTCTGCAACTGTCTCTAAAATTGAGTTCAAACAGTACAAAGACTTACTGTTGGGTAATATTTGACATCTTTACATCTCCTGCCTGACTGAAGAGTGTCTCAAGTTCCTGGGAAGAGTTTTTTTAGTGTTTTTTTTTTTAAATCATGAAAGACTGATAAAACATACTAATATCTCTATACTGATCACAGGAGTTAATCCAAGCTATATCCATACGAGACTTATTGGAATCATTATTATTTGTGAAATAAAAAGAAAATAAAGAGAGAGATAAAATGAACTTGGTTTATAGGAAAGGTGAAATACACTTTTAGAATACCCCAGGCCAGGCTAGATAAAATATCTATTAAGTTTGATCTACAGTATCAGAGGCCATTTCTCCGGATTCTGTCAAAATATAAATATCTAAAAGAACAAATCCGTTGAAATGAGATTTCACTAGTGAAGTCCTTTATCATAGTGTGTAAAGTATAGTTTATGCATTAATATCCATAATTCATGCCTAAATGACAACTGATTCTCTTTCATGCTGGAAACTGATAAATTTGAACACAGATTGGAGAGTGGGGGAGAATAATGAACTGAACATTATGCAGGTATTTCCTATATGAACACATCTATTTGGCATATAAAGGCCATTACAGAATTATTTACCGGCTTGTTGTCTGTAGGACATTGATCTGCTGGCATACACACAGAGTACAAGCCATTGTGGTCTGCTTCCAAGTTATCATCCATCATTGAACTAGACTCAGACAGAGAATCTGAACAATCTGAAGAAAAGAGTGCAAACGCCAAAATTCTTGCATAAGCTATGCAGACTTCTTGACCAAATTTCTAGTAATGGCAATGAAAAATTTTTAATTCAAGCGGGNGGGGGGGGGGGAGAAGAAAGGAAAGAGAGAGAGAAGGGAATTTTTAAATTGTTTTACAAAACCATGAAAATATCCTTCCACAAAATAAGAGTGTTATTGCATCTGAAAGACTGAAAAGTTAAAAGCAAAGAGACGTTCCAGATACAAAAATGGACCTTCAAAGTGGGAAAGTTCAGCAGAAATTTGCCATTTCTATGTAAGCTAAGTATCTTGGAATTTTCATAGAAAATTAAATGTCAGAAAGGGTTGTTTTTTTTTGTGTTTTATTTAGAATCCCCTGGTACTATCTCTGATTCCCCCTTAATATTCAAAATCACCCTCTAAAAAAATACACTGAATGCAAAAAGTTTGTATTACCTGAGAAAAACCTAAAATTCCTTTTTAAATGTACAAATCCGCCCCCAAATTTATACAAAGGGGGAATACATTCCCCAACTCACACAACCTGGAGGAAATACCGAGATCGGCAGATCAAAAATACATTAGTGTGAGTCTGCAGAAAGTATGTACTGTATTTTGTGCTGTATCACAATGAAATGCTTTTTTAAGCTTTTTGAACTATACGTTGATGTGGGTTTAGTCTCGTGGCTTCTCTGCCTGAACCACCTTTACACATCCTCTGGGTTTTGCTCTTTATTGCCAAAACCAAATTACAGTTCTTTAGGAACTTTCTGGGTATTATAACAACACAAATTTCTCATCACTGTGATGACGTCCCAAAAATAGTACATTTGGCTTCTCAGAATGAAATTTATGTGCAACTTACCTTTTTTCTTACTTTCTTCAATCTTTTTCAGGTAATCTTTTGGCAATTTGCCCTGAGCCTTTCTAGCACTTATGGGCATGTAAGTATTTGGCTCTCCAACACCATAGATTTTTGTTCCCGATTCTGTTGTTTCAATTCTGTGAATAAAAGAAAGTTTAAGGGAGAAGCTTGTGCAGGGGATTGACTTGCTGCAAATGAGAGACAGACTTACTAAAAAAAAAAAAAGGTGGTGTGGTTTTGCAGGGGAGGGGGAGGGGGGAGGGAAGAGACCATTAATGGAGGATTTAAATTTGCTTTATGATGTAAGTGTATATTTCAGATTAACACTTCACATATTTGCATGTTCGTAATAAGCCTGACATAAATTGGAAACTGTAATGACTTGTAAAACATTTCATAATATGACTGGTTGCATTAAGCATTTTTATCATTAATGTTCAAACATAATTTTGTTTCAGTGGCAGAGTATCAACTTTAAATTTGGGGTGAAATTAACAAGTGGTAACAAATAATCTGACTAACAATTCGGATATATTGATGGCATAATCAATGAATAAAGTGGAGATTCAGCAAAAGTAACACAATCCTCATGACATAATAAGATTAGATAGTGGACATACTGAATATATATCTATGAATAATGATGTATCCCACAAAAAAAAACAACAACACAAGCCTGGCAACAGTTGGAATGAATATAATAACACAAGAAGCAGCATGCAGCCAAACTAGAACTACACTCAGTGAGGACTGTACTACATTTTAGCAGTTGTTAAGCCCTTGAATGCTGGCTAAATGTATTTTCTGGATTAAGAATGCTTAAAAAATTCAAAGAACTTTGATAAATCAAGCATATTTTTCAAAATATTATAATTAAAGCTTTAGATACCATCCAAGAAATAAATATGAAGTCATAGATATTCTGAAAGAAAATAGACTGGGGCATATTATGACACACCAGATTTTGCAGCAATGGTTGCAAAACAATCTGTCCACCCCGAAAACTGCGGTTGCAAATTATTGCAAATTTCCGCATTTTTTGAGGCCTGGTTGCAATTTTGCAAATTTCTGCAAATTTAGGCATTTTCTGCATATTTGGTGCAAATTTTGCAGATTTTGGCCAAACATTGCACTTTTTCTGCCAGTGTCGCAATCCTGCGTGAACAGGACCACAGAAAATGTGTTCCATTTCTAGATTTTTGCAACATTTATTTTCAGGAATAAACAATGTGACGTGACTGTAAATACTGTATAATAAAATTACGAAGCTATTTTTGCAAAAAATGTGGAGCAATTTTTACCACTTTTTGCATGCAAATTTTGCAATTCTTGGTGCACTTTGAGGGTCTGAAATGCAATTTTCTGCAGGGACAGCACAATTACCAACTTTGACTATCTTTTTGGTTCTCTGCATTCCAATGGTTATACCATGTTGTCAGCATTTACAGAAGTAACAAAACATAAGCCTGATCTCCAGAGAGCTAATGCATCAACCCATACCTTAGTTGACTATTCTAAAACAATACACTAGGAAATGTTAATCAAGAAAAGAAAAAAAGGCCTTATCATCTTAAAACTGTAAGCCTTCATATATATATTTTTTGTCAGATTGTGATATCAGAAATGCCAAAAGTAAAACAAAAAATTAAAAATTTACTGGTAAACTTGTATTAAAATTATTCATTTATCAGTAAATACTACATTATACTCACAGTACAGTCGACCCCGCTTAATCGCCTATTCCGCTTAATCGCCTCGTTTCCCAGGAAACCGAATTTTTTTCTATATAAAAAATCACAGTATAATCACTCTGGATAATCGACCACTCTCCGGCGCCCGTGAATTCAAAGATCAGCAGTTGAAGGATTACAGTTGACAAACAAATAATGTACACAGACGGTTTAACTGCGTGACGGATGGCAGACTGGTTGACTGAGTGACAGCTGCCACCCCGAAATAGGTGTGATAAGCCTTTCCTCCCCACCTCCTCCTCCCTTTGTCTCCCTTCGTCCCACACTATGCATCACTGCCTTCGCCCGTCCGATATAAATGCTAATGCTCCGAAAGCCGTATAGTCTCCTCCCCCCATGCCTTGATTGCGACTGTCTGGTGGATTTCGGTTAGATCAGAGAACGTGTCATGTGGATGAACGGTCTATCCCGACTGTGCCATCCCACTCCTTATTGTCTGCTAGTTACTGCGATGTGGCCCATGAGAGAGACCGCGGAGATCAAACATTTTGTGCACCACAACACCATCAAACTCGAGTCTGTCCTGAGACTGGCGACGAGAAGGTGTCAATGAACGATATCAAACCACGACATCAAAGAAATTTAACCCCATTACCAAAAATATGGCCGAAATTACCTTCTCCGCTTAATCGCC
>JAWQUT010000006.1:1243127-1254735 GCA_033807755.1 Ellobium chinense
TCAATTTTTTACGTTACCCATCTGTTTTTCTTCAAAGCATTGCATGCATCGAATTTGTAATTTATACATCATGATTTTCTCCACAATCAAAACATATTAAAGGACCTTTGCATGTGATGTTTGTTGAAGACAACATGAAAGGAACACGGAAATCCTTCCCAAAATCTGAAATCTGGATTTCTGCAACTGTCTCTAAAATTGAGTTCAAACAGTACAAAGACTTACTGTTGGGTAATATTTGACATCTTTACATCTCCTGCCTGACTGAAGAGTGTCTCAAGTTCCTGGGAAGAGTATTTTTTTTTTTTTTAAATCAAGAAAGACTGATAAAACATACTAAAATCTCTATACTGATCACAGGAGTTAATCCAAGCTATATCCATACAAAACTTATTGGAATCATCATTATTTGTGAAATAAACAGAAAACAGAGAGAACGATAAAATAAACTTGGTTTATAAGAAAGGTGAAATACACTATTAGAACACCCCAGGCCAGGCTGGACAAAATATATATTTATTTTCATCTATAGTATCAGAGGCCATTTCTCTGGATTCTGTCAAAATATAAATATCTAAAAGAACAAATCTGCTGAAATGAAGAATCACTAGTGAAGTCCTTTATCATATTGTGTAAAGTATAGTTCATGCATTAATATCCATAATTCATGCCTAAATGACAACTGATGAATTTGAACACAGACTGGAGGGTGGGGGGAGAATAATGATGAAGATGCTTCCTATCATGCTCAGTTGAACATGTATACTTGAAGTACCCATGTTTAGAGAGTCATTGAAGTTTTGTCACAATCCGGTGAATTCACTGAACATTATGCAGGTATTTCCTGTATGAACACATCTATTCGGCATATAAAGGCCATTACAGAATTATTTACCGGCTTGTTGTCTGTAGGACATTGATCTGCTGGCATACACACAGAGTACAAGCCATTGTGGTCTGCTTCCAAGTTATCATCCATAACTGAACTTGACTCAGACAGAGAATCTGAACAATCTGAGGAGAAAAGTGCAAATAGAAATGCCAAAATTCTGGCTTAAGCTATGCAGACTTCTTGACCAAATTTCTAGTAATGGCAATGAAAAATTTTTTAACTCAAGCAATGGGGGGAAATTAAATTTGTTTTACAGATCTCATGAAAATCTCCTTCCACAAAATAATAATGTTATTGCATCTGAAAGACTGAAAAGTTAAAAGCAAAGAGACGTTCCAGATACAAAAATGGACCTTCAAAGTGGGAAAGTTCAGCAGAAAATGGCCTTTTCTAAGTAAGCTAAATATCTTGGTGTTTTCATAGAAAAATAAATGTCAGAAAGGGTTTTTTTTTTGTTTGTTTTATTTAGAATCCCTTGGTACTATCAGAGTGAATGTTTTCTCAAGACCGTGCACCTGCCTGATTCCCCCCTTAAATTTCAAAATCACCCCCTAGAAAATACACTGAATGCGAAAAGTTTGTATTACTTGAGAAAAACCTAAAATTCCTCTTCAAATGTACAAATCCGCCCCCAAATTTATACAAAGGGGTAATACCTTCCCCAACTCATACGACCCAGAGGAAATACCGAGATCGACAGATCAAAAATACTTTAGTGTGACAGTCTGCAGAAAGTATGTATTTTGTGCTGTATCACAATGAAATGCTTTTTTAAGCTTTTTTAACTATACGTTGATGTGGGTTTAGTCTCGTAGCTTCTCTGCCTGAACCACCTTTACACATCTTCTGAGTTTTGCTCTTTATTGCCGAAACCAAATTACAGTTCTTTAACTTTCTGGGTCTTATAACGACACATATTTCTAATCACTGTGATGACGTCCCAAAAAAATTAGTACATTTGGCTCTCAGAATGAAATTTATGTGCAACTTACCTTTTTTTTTACTTTCTTCAATCTTTTTGAGGTAATCTTTTGGCAATTTGCCCTGAGCCTTTCTAGCACTTATGGGCATGTAAGTATTTGGCTCTCCAACACCATAGATTTTTGTTCCCGATTCTGTTGTTTCAATTCTGTGAATAAAAGAAAGTTAAAAAAAAAAACAACCCTATAGACTGTTCAGAAAATGAAAAGCCAATACACATATATAGTAAAACGCCAGAATTAAAAATTCGTGGGACCCACTGGATGAATTTGCAGTAGGTTGCTTTGGATTATCCACCAGCATGAGATATGAGGCTTGTCTGTTTAGTCTACAGGCACTTACTTTACTACAGTATGTTAGCCAAAATTGTGCTTTGCAAAGGATCATGCTCCTGAGAATAAAGAGCCTTTGTTTGGTCTTGAGTAAAATAAGTTGGGGTGGGAGAGGCTTGTGCAGGGGATTGACTTGCTGCAAATGAGGGATAGATTTATTTTAAAAAATAAAAAAAAAGATGGTGTGGTTTTGTAGGGGGAGGGGGAAGAGAAGGGCGGGAAGAGACCATTAATGGAGGATTTAAATTTGCTTTATGATGTATGTAAGTGTATTTTCAGATTAACACTACATGTACTTGCATGTTCGTAATAAGCCTGACATAAATTGGAAACTGTAATGCTTTGTAAAACATTTCATAATGTTACTGGTTGCATTAAGCATTTTAATAATTAATGTTCGAACATAATTTTGTTTCAGTGGCAGAGTATCAACTTTACATTTGGAGTGAAATTAACAAGTGGTAACAAATAATCTAACAATTCTGATATACTGATGGCATAATCAATGAATAAAGTGGAGATTCAGCAAAAGTAATACAATCCTCATGACATAATAAGATAGTGGACATATCTATGAATAATGATGTATCCCACCAAAAAAAACAAAACAAAACACAAGCCTGGCAACAATTGGAATGAATAATATATAAAATAACACAAGAAGCAGCATGCAGCCAAACTAGAACTACAATCAGTGAGGATTGTACTACTTTTTAGCAGTTGTTAAGCCCTTGAATGCTGGCTAAATGTATTTTCTGGATTAAGAATGTTTAAAAAATTCAAAGAACTTTGATAAATCAAGCATATTTTTCAAAATATTATAATTAAACCTTTAGATACCATCCAAGAAATAAATATGAAGTCACAGAGATTCTGAAAGAAAACAGACTGGGACATATTATGACACACCAGATTTTGCAGCAATGGTTGCAAAACACAATCTGTCCCCCGGGAAAACTGCAATTGCAAATTATTGCAAATTTCCGCATTTTTAGGCCTGGTTGCAATTTTGCAAATTTAGGCATTTTCTGCATATTTGGTGCAAATTTTGCAGATTTTGGTCAAACAGTGCACTTTTTCTGCCAGTGTTGCAATCCTGCGTGAACAGGAACACAGAAAACGTGCTCGATTTCTAGATTTTTGCAACATTTATTTTCTGTAATAAACAATGTGACGTGATTGTAAATATAATGAAATTACGAAGCTATTTTTGCAAAATTATGGTGCAATTTTTACTACTTTTTGCATGCAAATTTTGCAATTCTTGGTGCACTCTGAGGGTTTGAAATGCACTTTTTTGCAGGGACAGAACAATTATCAACTTTGACCATCTTTTTGGTTCTCTGCATTCTACTGCAAACTTTAAATTACCTTTCATGGCTCACTGCATTCCAATTGTTATTAACATGTTGTCAGCATTTACAGAAGTAACAAAACATAAGCCTAATCTCCAGAGAGGTAATGCATCACCTTGGCCCTTAGTTGACTATTCTAAACCAATACACTAGGAAATGTTAATCAAGAAAAGAAAAAAAGGTCTTATCATCTTAAAACTGTAAGCCTTCATATATGTTTTTTTTGGTCAGATTGTGATATCAGAAATGCCAAAAGTAAAACAAAAAATTAAAAATTTACTGGTAAACTTATATTATTCATTTATCAGTAAATACTACATTATGCTCACAGTACATAACTGTCAATGCACCAGTAACCCCTGAACAGATCGTGGATCCACTCACAATATTATTGAAGCCTCAAGATGCACCTATGGATACCTAGATCTTAATGGGCATCCAAACCTCCCCAATTATAGTTTCATTCAGACCGGTCTGTTGCCTCTGAGTATTTTTTTTTGTAAACAGAATAACCACAAAACACCAAATTTGGACGAAAACATAAATTCCTTAGCAAAGGAAAATCTGGCCAAGCACTTGATCCAATATAGTCTCCTCACGAAAAAAAGCAGACAGAGATTACTATGCATGCTACCTAAAAGCATGGGAACTGAATGTTTCATTTTTAATTTTATGATGTTCAAGATGTAAAGTTAATGGTTGGAGGTAAAGAATATTCCCTAGATTTCCAAATGACACAAATTCATCCCTGGTTTCAATAGAAAGTTACTGTTGGGAGCCCTCTGAAAGCACCTCATACTTTTAGCAAATACATGAAAAAAATCATTATGAGTGGAGATCAAACCTGGATCCTCTCGCACAGTAATCCCTTGCTGAATTCCCTGAGCCAATGCACAGTTATTGGTTGGACTGTTTCGTTCATAGTGAGTAAAATGTACAGTACTAACTTTGTGCTGAAGATACTTTTGATAAAAAACTGGGAGCTGGAAGTCTAAGATGAAATCAGATATTCTAATACAAGACTACTTTTGGCTGTGTATCCATGTTTTCACTTGACAGTACAAAATGACAAAACTAGGCTTCGGTTGTGGTTACAAAAAGCGGCTTGTTCCAGTCTTGCCATCTTTTAAACAATGTTTTGGAATCGATTAATGAGTTGACAGTTTGTTGGTCATCAGAATTCTTAAAAAAGGATGGAAAATTGCCATAGCTAGTAATAAAACATTTGGTGTTGATGTTAAGTTAATAAAGTATGCGACATGTTTGGAAGTCCTTCTGTTGGTAGCACTCCTGATAGCATATTGCTAATCCACATAGGTTACCTTAGGCCCTTAGAATTACTGGAGAAGATGAATTGTGAATGATTCAGAATTGAGAATGACCATACACTAGATGAAAACAAAAATGGTGAAATATCATGAATGCACATATTGCAACATGCATGTAAAAAATGAATTGTAAACTAAAATACAACACATACAAAATTATGATGTTAGTTATACATCATACAAAACATGCAAAAGACACATGACACACCAACCTATACATACACTAGAACTGGCACTAAACAGTAAAGTGCATAACAGCATTAAAGAAATGTAACAGCTGACAGTGTGGAAATCCAAACTGAAAAATAAACGATCAAGGTACCAAAATGATAACTGTAACAAATGGAACTCAATGGGCAGCACTCTAAATGCAAGCAATTTAAAATTTTATACCACATATCCAGAAGCCAACGTGGAACTTGGTGGACAGCACTCTAAATTCTACATGCAAGCAATTTATAATTTTATACCACATGCTGACATACCATAGTGCCGACATACATACATACATGTGCATAAAACAAAACAAAACTGCTGCTTGATGATGACATGTTTTGCATAAGTGTTTACATGTAACAACAGGAGAGGAAGGAATACCTCGCAACTTCTGGCATTGAGTTTAGAAAGTCCTGAAGTGAAGAGAACCCCAGACTCTTGTAATGAAGGGGCTCACATAGGAGTTTCTTGTAGTCAGCTGGAAATTTGGATAAGGGGACCCCACCAACTTTTGATAAGAGTACAGCCCTGATGTTGCGTCTAATTTCTTCAGGTACTTCCATACTGAGGCTGATGAACTGCACAGTAAAGTAAATAAGTAAATCATTCTTGAGTTTCAATCCTGACCTTAAGGACTTAATCAAAATGAAGTAGATAATGCTGTCAAATTTTATTAATGTTGACATCTAGGTCTTCCTTCATTCACTGTAGGAACAGCCAAAAACATGCATCTATGACAACAGCATATGCCATACCAAAATATTGTGGATCATCCAGATCTACAGATTTTATTGAGATCCAGATCAGTAGATCTAAAGATCTTTTTCTGCAGTTTAAATTCAAAAGTCTTGAAATCTTTCAGTGATTAGATTCTAGATCTACATCCAGAAGCAGATGGTATGATGCTAGATCTAGATTCTAGAAGTACTAGACTTAAGTATTCTCTAGGCATCGGTTTTCGTGCAGCATGTGATGTCATAAAGATGTGTTTATCCAGATATTGTGCATACGCATGTGTATGGTGTTGCAGTTTTTTTGTGGTTTATGGTAGTATATGTTTTTCACTTCTATGAAACTTGTTATTTCATGGATTTATGGACTTTTAAGGTAAGAAATTGACTTTTCCAATTTTCAATCCTTCAAAATGACGGTTTTCACTATTACTTTTTAATATTTTTTGGTTAATTTTTTTTTTTTGTAACTTTTTTCTAATAATCCTGCTGAATTTTACCCAAACATGAGAGAAAGTTTCAAGAAAGCTACTGGTGAGGTCAGGGGGGCAACAGAAGAACATTTGGTTATTTTTTATTCCAGCAGAGGGCAGTAGCACCCCTTGCTGTGGTTTTCTTATCCATTGAATAAGGTTTACACTGTGATTGTAGTTTTCAGTTAATCAATATGAACAGTAAAATTTACTCTCTGACAGTCTTTTTAGATCTTTCTTAGGCTTATGTCACTGTCATCTGGGGTTCACTGCTCACGTAATTAGGTCACACTGCCATATTTTTATGAATCATTGAATGGAGTGAGAATGAGTGACAAACATGGCTATCTCGAAGGACAGCACCGCAATGATAATGATACAGTTCATTTAGTCATAGACAGGTCATGCACTAGATCGATATTTCGACTAAATTGGTGCTGTTGTTAGAGAAAGCCACAAACATATTTGTTTAGAGTATTCTCATTGGTTGACTTCTGACCTCACCAGCGGGTGCAAAACTTTATCTATCTAGAATTTGCATAATAATCAAGTAACTGACTAGGTTATTATTGGTACATTGAGTTTTTGGTGGTCCATACTGCCTATAGAGTCTAATGAAAATACAGTCTACTTGATGGAACAGCCCATAAGGTGACCCCTCTGGCATCTGCGGTCAAAATGACGTAGGCAAACAAAAATGGGCATAATCGTCATGTGTTTCTTGTTTCGATTCATGCTGCATTAAAGGCTTGGCACAATTCCGCGCGAATCGCCATAATCTTAACTGCGAATCCTTACCATCATGACATCCAATGCATCCAAGATAGTCTAACTCTAAGTCTAAACTGCTTAACTTAACTTGTGCTGGCTGCAGGCCTGCTTTTAACTGTCAGACCAAGCTGTTTTCCAAACAGGACAATGACTCTAGGCAGTTAAAGTAGATACGCACAGATAGATGGTACATTTGTAGGAGCATTGCCATATGTTTTAATTTCTTTGTTTATCTGTTTTCGGCAATGTCTAAGGACAGCACCGCAACGATAAAGATACAGTTCATTTAGTCACAGACAAACTATGGACTATAGGCCTATCGATATTCCGACTAAATCGGTGCCGTTGTTAGCCCTGTTTTCTTCCTGTGGGCTGTGGGCCTCTCTTTAGACATTAGTCTCTGAACTAAGAATGCTGCTGATGATGATGATATTGATAAGAAACATTCTCCGCGTGGATGCTGGCTGCTTGCTTTTCTGTACCTTCACAGATCATAAGCCCTTCACATGGGTATAAGTGCCTGTGCATTCCCCTGCTACAGGCTTGTGCAATACTGCGTAAACTGTAAACTGGATCCAGTAAAATACAAGATCGGCACCATGCCCCCTACCTGACTTCTTATCTAAAGTTGTCTATCTTATTTCTTGGGGAAGTTTCTTGCCTACCAATATTGGGGACGATTTAGATTACAACTTTTTTGGTATCGAATTTGCCTTTTACACAAAGGCTCGTGATGATGTCAAAAGAATGTCTCAAATAAAACATTGAAAAAGTGGACTAGACCTAGTTGTCTTGTCACTAGTCCCCAGGAACTACAGCATCTGGGATCTTAATGTAATCCACGTAGATTTTACTCATGTCATGTAACGGAAGATGGGCTAGTCCACCTCATAATTTCAGCAAGGCGTGTATTATGTGTAGCCTCGTGTCAAAATTACCAATTTTACATGAAAATCACACATTCATTCCAAGTGAATCCCTCAGAAAAAAAAATGCTACCCGCATTTATTATCAGCCTACGAGTCTAAACAGTAATTTAACTAAAAAGTGGCAGAAGAAAGGACACATGACAGAGTCGCAAATAACTTTTTATAGACTAATTCCCTTGGATTGATTGGCCTTTAAGAGATTAAACAAATCTGGTTTGCATTTTCTACATAATCTTTTAGGCTGAAAAGAACAAATTTACAAAATAAACGCGCAACAGTAGCAGATCTAATCATAAATTTTAATCTAAACCAACCCACTCTCCTTTGGCTCGAATGCTGTAGACTCACAGTGATGGTAATTACAGCCAGATCCGCTCCTTAGCTTTGCGTAGAATCGTCCATCCCAAATAACGACTTCCCCTCCCGCCAAACAGACCAGATTTTTTAGAAAGGTCTAAAAAGGGGAGAAAGCGAAAGTTAATATCGAATTCTGGCTCAGAGTTGCCACTCCTATTGATTTTTTTACTAATTCTAGTGAAATCAAGGTTTCCTAGGGATTCAATGAAGGCCTGAAGAAAGTGCGAAATATTATAAAAGTCAGGACTGCAACATTTTCATTAGCTTATCATTTATTTTTGTACTTTACTTCCCCGTGTGAGAAAAAAATAATGGGTGACCAGACAGACCTATCTATCGATTTTAAAAATTCATGAAAACGTTGACATGCGGCCCTTGCTTCAGATTAGTTCAACCATTCTCCATACCACAATGAACCATATGATAACAAAACTTTTTGAAGAAAAATAGTCTCACTAATTTAAAGTATCTGTCAATATAAAACATAAAGTAACACTTCTGCCTGCCGTGGCCACCAACACGATGTTTTTATGCAAATCCCAAATTCTTCTACTCTTTGCTGAAGTAGTGGCCATAAGCTTACATCATACAGAGGATAGGCACATGGCCAGCTATCTTGAGGGTGTAATAAAATACAGAAAAGATTTCCAAGCCTACAGAAAAATTTACATGAATGGTCATAGGCCCATGCTTCCGTGACTATAATCTACCTCCTATGATCTGTAACAAGAAGCAAAAGGTCTTGGCGAAGTCATTTCTTTGTTGACTCAGACTGTGGATAAGATTAACATTCATCCATGATTCATAATTTAATATTGTTGGAATATTGCCTAGCGTCAGTTTTAGTATCCCTGCATTGCATCTGAGCGACTTAGTCTACACTGTGTTAAAGATGAGTTGAAAGTGCGTATGCTTCCGCATTTGTAAAACAGTGATTATGGTTTGCAGTGAATCGAAGGATATGCAGTGACCAAATAAGTAGGACCTAATCAGTTTCTAAAATTGTACTCTTGTAATGCCATCGCCCTTCAATATTTGCCGGAGGGATGTTCATTTACACGAATTATCCATCTAAAAAAAAAAAACAAAGGATGAACAGTCAATGTTCATTTAACTGAAAGCTAAGGCTAAAGGATGCAATGTCTGGAACTGCTGGAACGTAAATGACATTATATTACCCACAACCCCCTGGAGCTCAGGCGGGAAAATGATTCGTTGAGCAAGAGCAAACATCTCAGCTGCATCTCAGCTGGTTACAGTTTGATGTTCTTTCATCAGGAACTGGTTATTTGAACTGAAGATAATTCTCACAATAGAAAAAGTATTTGAAAATATAAATTTATTATTGACGTCTACACGTTCATCTTTTATTTTGCCTGTAATTCAATTATCAAAATTGTATGTTGTAAGGCACTAACTAATTAAAGTTGTTCAATTTGACATTTGGCATCATTTGGACAGGATCAGAATTGCGATCTTAAAGTTGCCTACCAATTTGTTACCGGTTGCCAGTTTTCAAATATATTAACAGATATCTATACAAACTATAAAGGTACAAATATTGTCAATATTCGAGTTACAGAGTGATTAAAGTCCATGTAACTTAAACTCTTTACATAATCACATGGCCCTACTGCAGCAATCAAGAATACTACTTCTAGCATAACATTAACCCTTGTGACGCTACAGTAGAACCACTCTCACTTTCACTCCACTACGCTGGGTGCACTGATCCACTAAGTTCTCATGCTGATGCCAACCGTGTGAATAGAAGCAGCAGCAGTAGAAGTTTGCAGCCTGGTAGCAGCTGATTAGCATGCAGATAACAAGCGGAACAGTTATAAATAGTAACAATGGCGGTCATTTAGTCGGGGAAGGTTGGACCCAAGGCGCCTCGCGATATTGTAGTATCTCTGTATTTGCAGTCCTTCTTTAGGTGAACTGTTCCTACTTTTGTTTTCATGCTAGTTTGATTTCTTTCATATTTCATATCAAAATCGCTTCCTGTAATACGCTAATAAATGTTACAAGTAGCATAAGTAGAATAATTATCAAAGGTACCTTAGTTACAGAAGATGTATCTCTAAAGTATACACTGAAATAGATTGCTTGGTGAATGTTGGTTCCAGCTAGTGAAATTTGGCATTCAGATCTAGTGACGTGGCAAAAATATGAGTGGCAAATTCGAACTGGTCAAAATTTCAGAGTTATGGGTGGCCAATCGGCCACGCTTTATTGGTCGCGGATATTTTCGGTAAATGCTTGGATTCGAGTCCGAGATTGGCCAATACCACAATTTAGATATCCAAGCCATGCCGAATACTTTTTATGATACCTGACACCGAGTACATGTATTTCACTTTCATTACTGCTATCGAAAATGCCATTAGTTCAATAAATCTGTTCTATAAGAGAATAATAATAACAGTAATAATGAATGAGGTATATAAGTCTGGCAACCAGGTTAATACCCTTTCTACCTCTTGACACTTTTATCATCCTAGTAGACTTGGTCATTCAAAGATCTCAACTTGGCAAGGAGTAGACATATACAGTAGTCTTACAATGCCGCTATCATTTACAGCTTCTGATGATTAGCATTCTGACAATATATTTCACTGTTACCGTTAATTTAACTGGCTAATCATGTTACAGACGACTAAACTAAAGCAAGTGTGAATGAAATATTTCCCCAGTGTATTCATAACAAAGCCGCGACCGGAATCGAACCCTTGCCCTCAGACCTTGATTTCATTCGACTACTAGATCTTAGCCGGATCTTGTCATCAAAACCATATCCAGCTTATTCAGTCCAACTTAATTTATTGGGGATTAAATACAATAACAGCAGCAGTAGTAGTAGTAGCAGCAGCAGCAGCAGCAGCAGCAGCAGCAGCAACAACAACAACAACAACAACAACAACAAAACAGCTGGAAAATACATTTAGGCCTTCACGCTTTTAGCCCTTCAATGAACTAAGATTTATCAGATATCATTATTACCCAGTCATAACTTTTACTTCACTGGCAAAATTGGGCATTAGCAATCTGTAAAGGAAAACCTCTACGGAGAATGATATAAGTAACCAGTTAATACGCCCTCTCCNTGTCCCACCTATCCCTCCACCCCCAAAAATTAACGAGAAAAAAGAACTTAAAACAAGAAAAGTAGAGAGGTAGGAGAGACAGAAGAGAGAGGGAGAGAGAGAGGAGAGAGAGAGGGAGAGAGAAGGAGAAAGAGAG
>JAWQUT010000006.1:1263361-1314150 GCA_033807755.1 Ellobium chinense
GGGGGGGGGGAGATACGCCTACTACATTGACAGCTTACGTTCATTTGTCTATTTGTCTGCCATTGGGTTTATATGGCACGGCAGCACAATTATGGTCATATTTCGCATTTCTAGTAATAAGACTAAACATTAGGCTATATACCACATCACCCCTTCCCTTTGAATTCATCAACATTGTAATATGGGCGAATCAACCTATAGGGTCTCTTAGGGGTTACAAAGTCACAATATTTTGGGTCAGGTGGAAAGGAATGGTGGAAGAAGGTAGGATGGGGAAAGAATCAAACTCACAGAGGGCAAATGAAGCTCAAGTCTGTGGCACCGGGAGGCACACAATGTATGAGGTCTAGGACCTTCCAGATCCCCTCTCCCCATTTCTCTAAACCAATGCTTTTCCTATATGTCTTTCGCGCATTTCGCTTTCCTTTCACTTTACAGGGCACGTGGACCTCTATGTCTGCACAGATCCTGTTATGATTTCACTATCTCTCTCTCTTCCCCTCTCCCGATCTGTTTGGTTTATATGCACCTAAGAGCATTGGGGCGAACTTGATTTCGCCGTAAATTAGTGAGCATTTGTCATTGTTTAACAAAGAAAGGGGGTCAGGGAAAGGGTTGGAATACGGCGAAATCGTGCACACTGGAGCATTGGTGGTTTCAGATAATCAGCAATCGATGTTCATGTTGTAATAGAGGAAAGAAATGTCTGGTGCCACAGAAACAACAAGATATCAAATTTACAACATTTTGATCAGTGATCACACCAAACAACATCATGCTCCCCACCACTTCCCGTGGCTTCGCATGGCTCTTAGGATTAGGGGTGTCAAAACAGCTGCCCACTCACTGGCATGTCTTGGCCCTTCGCTTTAAGAAAAAGCCAGGGTGTCAAGCTGAAATCATTTACGTATTCTTTTTATTACCATTTTAAGATAAAAATGTATTTTTTGAAGCGACTGTAGAGCAGAATAATAAAATGTCGGGTGTCTTTCTTAACCTCAGATAGATCTAGACACGAGAACCCTGCTAGCATCAGGACTACTTGAACAAGTGCGTAGCATGTTAATGTCTTGTAGATGGATGAAAAAAAAAAGAAAGAACAAAACCGTAAGCCTTTTGGGAGAAGCTATAGATTTACAAGCTCTTCTGAATCTGAACAGAAAATGAGACAAAAAGAGAAGGAAAGACGATACTCAATAGAAATAATAACTGAAGTCCATAATTCATGAAGTACTCAGTATCGATTACTCACTATCGAGGCCTCCCGACACATTTGGGTACCCGCGGCACAAAACGTGGATGCTTTCGCCAAATTTCGGTAAACTGCTTATGTTCGTACTTTTCTTCGACACCCCGGAAAGAGGGTAACACGAATTTCATTTTCAGCAGCATAGTCGACTATTTAGCTCTGGAAATTGACCAGGCTTTGTGGAAAAGTAATGTACAGTCTATAACATGACGAGGTGTTTTTATACTTCTGTCTAGACTAGATAGGTCTATTGACCAGCAGCCCGGTGTGGGAAGAGAGCGTCACTGGCAACACTATCTAGATCAAACACAGGAACGTCAAGATTCCTTACTTTTTAAGTTTAAGGACAATAGGGATGAGAGAGGCAAAGTATTATATATTATTTGGGAGAACACTTCATTTAGACAATTCGACAACATCTCGTTGCTTTTACAATCTAGTCTAGTCTAGACTATATGCACCTTCACTCAGTCGTTGGCAACGTCCACTTGTTGTAGGGTAGAATTGTAGGCCTAAAGTGAAATTGTTGGAATTGGCCAAATCATTTTTTCATTGTGGATAAACGTGTTTTCTGTTAGTCTGTCTGTTGCCAGTACATTTTAAGGGGAAATAAACGAAGAAATGTCAGGCAACTTACATAGTTTCTAGGTGACTGCTTCGACAGCCTTGACTGGTTGTATTGTCATGGATGGATCGTTGTTTGCTGTCATCACCCTTGATTGATGCAATATTCACCATATGCCCGCCTAACCTCCATACACCAGACCACCAATGGACAAAAGAAGGGAAAACTGCTACGGCAGCGGCACCATTTTCCCTCTGTCACTTTTTCCTGTCTTGCTGGGGCATCACTTAAGATAAGATAAGATAAGAAATGTTATCAAGGTTCCTTGTAACTCATTATTGGATGAATCATTTTTCTATGAATAAAGAGAGCATTTGGACTGGGAATTTTTTTCTGTCAGGTTAACCAAAACATCGGGTAAAGTGCTGTCATGTAAAGTGAGTTGCACATGTCATAGCATGGTTTTCCTTTCACCAGTCAGGACCATGAAATTTGTAATTGACTTCTTCTTGACTTCGTTTACAAAATTTGCCAGACATATGGGGCTCGATCAATATAATCATCAGTATAGGATTATAGGCCCTCAGGAGAAATCCATTATATTGCCCTTAAATTGTGCATAAATCTAAATCTTACATAACATAGTGACTGAGACTGCTTGACACTGGGCCCTGGGTATCAGACTGACTTCTTGCCCAGTATCCTGAGATTCCCTTGTCTAGTGCTTGGTTTAGGGTTAGGGGCAGGATTAGAAAAGAGAAAGCACACATGAGAAAGTGTGGAAGAGTACATTTCCTTCCTTAACCTTACCCCAAACCCAGCCTCTAAACCTATACCAAGTACTTTGCAGGAGAATTCCTAGATATTGCCTGCAAAATTTGCAGTTTTGGGTTGAACATGAGTTCGTACAGTGTGATGTGCTAAAAAACAAGGCAACCTTCTGTCACAACAGTTCTATGTATGTGATAAATTGTTTTCACATTTTCAGTAATATGTAGTTTAAGCCTCTAGCCTTAAAAGTCACTGTATGGCTATGATTATAAAACACACTTCTTTTCTCGTGCGTCTGCACTTTTTTCTTGCTATCATATGAATTGGGGAAGACATTCCTCTCTTGTCATGAATTTGAGGGTGGATTGTAAAGTTTTTGAGGGATTTTAGTTTTTTTTTTTCTATTAGTGCAAACTTATGAAAGCCAAAAGATCATATTTACTCTCTCTTGCACTTTCACAGCACTCTGGTTATCTTGACTGCAAAACGTGTTGTGTTACTGTAGTTTAGGATGAAATTGAAAGCGATTTTAGATTGGGATCTAAGGATAGGGTTGAGGAACCTGGCTATTGGGTTAGTGTAACAGATGTTCACAGTGAAGTTAGGAGCAGTGGATACCCTAAACCCAGCAATAACAAGAAGCCTGTCATGTAGTTTCATGACTTTTTCAGTCCATCATACTTTGAGCCTAGTTTTTATTCGCTGTAAATATTATGTATGGGTGATGTGGAGGATGGTTTCAGTTGTCACTTGCTGCCCAACCATGAGAAGCTCAGGCAAGTCTAGCTGGTATTGAAGCAATCAGATGACATCAGGCCCAGTGCGGCAGTAAGTTGGCATAATCAGTTGACACTATGGGGCACTCTCACCATGCTGGAGGTTTAGCGTTACTAAAGTTATAGTGAAACCATCTTGCTATCATGATTACATTCCTACTCATTTACCATATCCCTTGCACAGGAAACATGCCTGCATGCACATTGTCATCAATCATGTTTTTGTCAGTTTATACTCACCCACATTTTTGTGATGAACAAGTGTATCAGTTGTGTCAGCTGCACATTGTGATCATGGAATAAATGCATGACATCAGCATAAGGACTGAACGTAACACTAAACTTTGAAGATTGATAGACAATTCTTCATCATAATCATCCCTACAATTTACATGACTTTCACTATTCACTGGTGTCCATAATAATGCAGGTGAAGATGAAGAACTGACTGCTTCAGAATCACACCGACGGTTTCAAAATGCCACAAGTGGAGCAGCCCACCATTCTGTTTTTAGAGAGGTATCTACTGAGAGGTTTGATTATTGTCCACTATCTTGCTCATTCCTAACAATCCCTCAGACTCAGATAACATGGATTCTCTTGCAGGGATGCTAATATAGTCAACTCCGCTTAATCGCCCTTCCTGGGGATCAGGGAGAAAATGGGCGATTAAGCGGAGAAGCGATTAAGTGGAGAAGGTAATTTAGGCCATATTTTTGGTAATGTGGTTAAATTTCTTCAGTGTCATTGTTTGATGTTGTGCAATGACACCTTCTCATCGCCAGATTCAGGACAGACTCGAGTTTGACAGTATTGTAACGCACAAAATGTTTGATCTCCACTGTCTCTCTCATTGGCCACCTCGCAGTAGCCCAGCACACAACAAGGAGTAAGATGGCACGATTGGGATCGACCGTTCATCCACATGACACGTTCTCTGATCTAGTTACATTCTCCGCCTCGCTGAGACGGAAGGCGTGGGGAGAGGAGACTATACGGCTTTCGGCGCCCTAGCATTATCGGACGGGCGACGGTGGTGATGCATAACGTGGGACGAAGGGGGACAAGGGAAGGGGGAGGTGGGGAGGAAAGGCTTATCACACCTATTTCGGTGTGGCAGCTGTCACTCAGTCAATCGGTCTGCCATCCGTCACGCAGTTAAACTGTCTGTGTACATATTTGTTTGTCAAATGTAATCCTCCAACCGCTGATCTTTGAATTCCCAGGTGCTGAAGAGTGGTCGATCATCCAGAGTGAGAGGCGATTATCTAGTGACTTTTATAAAAATTTTGGTTCCCTGGCGGAAACGGTGATTAAGTGGAAAAGACGATTAAGCGGAGGGCAATTAAGCGGAGTCGACTGTATATCTTTATGACAAGTATCATTTGATTGGTAAACTTGGCAACAAGCACTACTATTTCTGTATGGGCTGTCCATTTTATTGTGACAATTCCTTCTAGTCTTCATGAATTTTTGTATGATGGAAATAATATTCATCAGAGTACACTGCATATAATGGTTTGTGTGGTGCAGCAATGCTTACATATGTAATTTGGAAACACTACTTTTTCTATTAATATGAAAAAAATATAATAAGATTTTAAAAAAATTAATAAATAATTTCCTATGTTTGCTTACAGGTGGAATTCAGATGGTCCAAAGGATTTTAGCATTCCAGGATACAGAACCACAATAGCAGATCTTGTTGATACCTTCTTGAGTGACTTAGATGATGGTAAATATTTTGCTCTATGAAGATAAAGATCTTTTCATCATCCAGATATTCTTTTTGAACTCTGTCTACATTGTAGATAAGTTCAGCAATAGATATTTATGTTTTGTTTTTCCAGACATGGCTGGCTCGCTATTTATCCATTTTGCTTACATTATGGTATGAACTGAAAATAGGCTTTCACTTGTACTCACTTTCAAAATATTCTTTTGCTTTTTAGAATAACGGAAAATTAACAACATATTCAGGAGGTATAAGAGGTTTCGACTAATTTAATCAACTGTTTGTGGAAATTTGGAAGATAAAGAGACACTATTTAAAGGAGTTCTGATTAATGCAAGGAATAGCATGTTAAAAGCTTGTAATTTCTGGAAGCTTGTAATAACTGATCTGAAACTTTTAACTAGCATTTAAGTGTTTTCTTCCAAACACAAAACATAGTTGATAAGGTAGAGAAGGTTTGATGAGTGATGAAATTTTGGAATGATTCAGCCACTGTTCAGTTCTGTAGTTTTTATTAGACTCTAGGCCAGCACCATGATTTTAGGAAAATGTGAAAATGTACACAAAGACTTACAATGCTATATTGGTGGTTTGGTATCAGTTGCAGCTACTCTGGCTTCTAATGGTGAGGCAAGTGGGAGCTTCACATCCTTGACCATGTGTTTAGAATTTCTAGGGGAAAATCCTGATATCTTCCACTCAACTTGTTCAGATGCAGCTCGACAAAACATCACTACAACCTCTTTAGAAGAGAGCACCTCACATGGTGGGTAATAGAGTCAGTTTAGACTGTTAAGTGTTATTCCAATTTCAGCAAATGCCCTAAATTTACATGTCTCAAAACCTCGTTTTGGGGGCTTAAAGTGCTCAGTAGATACAAGAAGTTTCAAGGATGTCACTCTTTTAAGAATTCTTGGAAATCCGAGAAGACCAGCGGCTCCGAAAATGCCATCCTATGTCCGACTGAGAACCTGTGACGATTCACGGGAAAAAAGCAGATTCCCAAGATCCGAAATTTTATTGGAAGTTTATGTATGGCCACCATACAGTTAAATCAGCTTTTACAATAGACATAGGCATTTCAGGATGGCTAGACAGATTAGAATTAATAAAAAGTCACTTCCGGCCTTAGTAAACGTGTTCCGTAAATTACGAATTGTCGTGGAAGCGGTTATTTTGGTTTTGAAAACTCATTTCGAGAATGCAAACTATACAAGACACACAAATTTGGTGTTACGATTCCCAATGCATGCTTTCTTCTGTGGAAATTACCTTGCAGGCCTAGCTTCGGCGGCACTGGGACTGGCTAATTGCCCATTTCTCTTGCTCTATTCCTCGGGCGATGTGTGGGTTAGGCTGGTCGACTTCTCAGAACGCGTAAATCTACGTTGATTTGTGGAGGTAGTCTGAATAATAATTGAAAGCAGGAGATCTAAGCAGCAAAATCTTTTGTGGACATTTTAGTAGTATCTAGGGACTTTTCAAATGAAGCTTTCTCTTATCAAATCACAACCCAAGGACTTGGAGAAATAAGATTTTGAAGCAGTCTGTCCTAACCTTTGTGTTTACAATCAACTTCTGACATTAACGAAGAACATGTTTGCATCAAACTGTATGATGAGTTTTATTCAAACAGCCTTATCTGTTGCCTGATCCTTGATAATTAGGGTTGACATGTCTGCTGTCAGTTTCTCTACGGTGTAATTATGTACTAAATTTATGCGTCTTCATATTTTCAAGAGGTAGCTTTATTTCTTTATTGTTAAGATAGCTTTATTTAGAAATGAAACATGATTTGGTTCTTTGAAAGTAGAGGTTTCAGGTTAGAGACACCACGAAGCCTCTAAAGTTTCAGAAAATTTTATGAAAAGTGAGTGGCATCCCTGAGTTTAGAAGCAGCATTTTTCTCTTAAACCTAGGAGAACAAAGTATATAATCATAATCATGGGATACAGTCCCTAAAACAGCAGATTTCATTGCCATATAGATTAGATTGTGGTAAGGACATTCCCAAACAAAAGCTGGAAAATCAGTAGGCGGTTATTTATGATCTATAGTCAGTGGAAAATTAGACTTTTCTTTTTATTGTGGAGTTTTCTGTTTCTATTTTAAGCTTCTTTAATTGGAAATATGGAAGGAGTATCAGCAATTACCAACCTTCATGAGCCATCAGCTAGAACAATAAGATTGATTGTTTCTTATCTGTTATCATTTCAGCCTTCTGTTTTTGGTTTTTGCGTCACTTATTGCGTGTCTTGAGCCGCCCAGACTGTACAGACATTCATGCTCTTATTATAAAGTTGATTCAACACATATTGCACTCAACAAGAAATAGGAACAAATATGTCTTCAGGCAGCATGTCATTGAATTTATCAAAACTAGTGCAGGTAAAGTATTAACCCATTTTTTTATCTGTAATTACTTATGGAGTGTTAGAAAGGAATCAGATCTTTTTGAAATAGGAAAGGATGTAACTAATTGTTCTATCTAATGGTGTGGCTAATGAGATTATCTTAAATTTTCACAGCATCCATAGAAAAACAGACTTAAGAATAAAATATGCTGAGATTTGCCTTTTGGGATTTGGATATAATCATAACAAGGGTATGGAATTACCTTTTCCTTCATCTTCTTTGTGTGCACCTGAGAATCTTAACATCATAACTGAGTAGCCAGTTTCTGTTGTCTAGACTGTATTGTTATTTACTTTGTTATGGAAGCTTCCAATAGCAAGCTCACTACTCTGTGTATAAGTACTTGTGGATACAAATGAAGGCGAGGGCTTCTATTAATGAGCTGATCACTACAATTTTGTACACTGTCAATTTGCAAGTGATTTTTTTTTATGCATACTGCTATTGTAAATGGAGTCTTTTTCGTCACTAGTCCTCTGTCCAAGCCTTTTTACTTTACTGATTGCCTAATCTTTAGATTTTTACATTGCTAATGGTACGCCTCAAAACATGCTAACTGTACTACCTTATTTCCACCAGAATTGATTCAGGCAAACACACAATTATTTAGTGGCTTTGAAAGAGTTGTGATCAACACTTTTGACTGTGATCTTGACTTGGCACAGCAAAGTCTTAAGGATTCCGAGCAGCACTCTCAGGTAGGTAGTACTTATAAAGAAGGATTGCATTTATAGAGCTTTAATGCCCTACTGGGATTTAGAGAAGTTTCATAACAAAGAGGGAATAGGTCATAAAATGCCTTGAGAAAACTGGTAATGAAGAAAACTGGTAATGAACTGGAAATGATGAAATTAACTGCCACATTTGAACTTTTACCTAAAGTGAACTCTGAATTGTATGGTTATAGGTTAGACTAAGGGTTGTTATCGTAAGATTTATTATGATAATCACAGAACCCACATCCCCTGCATTAGCCAATAGTTTTGTGTTTTGGATCAAACTGTTATCAAACTTGCTCAAGTGACCTCCTGTATATCGCATCCATCTGCCATGGCAGCCATCTAGCTATTATAGACATCCGTTCATATTTCCTGTCCATTTGATATAGGGCAACCACCACCAAATGGTAAAACATGTAAGGGAAAGCACTGTGTATAGTGGCTGTCTATTGGATACTGTGAAACTTTGTAAAGGCCATTAGCATGTTTTCGCCAAGCCTGCAATCAGCACAAGAGGAGCAAGGTTTCTTTATTATATTTTTACCCAAAATATCAACATGTCCGGCAACTGTCTGTTTAGAGCCACTGTTTTCGTAAGGAGGGAATAGTAATCATCATTTATAGGGTCCAAAGCACTGTGAAGATTGGAAAGTGAAATACTCAAATCAGCAAGAGGCTTTTGAGTTTATTTACTAAATTTGTGATAGGAAATGTCAGAGTGTTTCATGTAAGAATGTTTATTAGTATTCCACTAGTCTCACATTCTCGATATCTTTGATGATATTTTCAGGACAGTTCTATATGTGAAAGCAAAATGAGGAAGGTTGACATCGTCTTGGCTGACACTGCCCATTGTGAATTACTGCAAGTCAACATTGTGTAAGGGTTGCACACATCTTTTTTTCTTTAAAAAAAATCTCTTGTGGGAAGAAATCCTAAAACCTGAAGACCAGCTTGTTTAGATCAGGCCGTACCTTTCAATGATTACAAAATTCATACCTCTGTTTAATTTGACTTTTGTTTGTCAAGCAAAGGCAGATTGTTTAGGGTGTCAAAACGGAAATGTGAGATAACATCATCAGATTTATAATTGAGATCACAGCTTTCCAATATTTCTCCCTGTTCTTATGAATAGCTACAGAATAGCCAGGTTAAGTATTCCTTGGATGAGGTGTATTGAGATAATATCTTATATTAAAGAATTGTTATGCAACTACAAACTATTCTGCTTTGTAGGTCATAACATTTATTAGACCTAACCCATTTAGTGTATTGGACTTCTCACTGTGGTACACATGATTATATTCGTGTACCTCTCAATGATGAGATGCAAATTTTAAAATTTAACTAATGTGTCATCAGTGCATATTGTTATTTTCTCAGCAAAATCCTCCACCGGATGCTGCTGGATGTGTGCCAGTTCGCCAGATCACATGTGGATACCATGTGGGGCTGCTTGTGCTGCCATCTAGAACTGGGCGATTTCCAGCTAAAAATGGTAAGAATTTAATATTAAGGGTATCATTGTCTGGAAACAAAGCTGATACTGGAATAGATTGAATGGGATTGTGTGGATCATCCTGAATCATGTGGAAGGTGCAGAAAACACTTTGGGTACTGTTAGACATTGAAAGGTCTTTGTGCTCACTGTTGACATGTGGCATTTTAGATGCATGTTCAGGCTTCTCTCAGAGTTTGTTCAAGTGTTTTTTGTTGAAGGAAAGTTCATGTGTTTGTAAAACTGAAGGAGTTGTGAAGTCACAAATATGATCCAGACTGTTGTTGGACCTGCATTCTAAGATGAAGAAAACAATTTTATATGAAATTCAAACCATGGATTATAGTCAAATTACTTCACAGGTGTCACTGGATATGCTGACATCAATGTTGAGTGTTCAGGGGCTTCCACCTATGTCTGTGAATGAGTACTTCTTATCTTGCATCATTGGTCTATGGGAGCTGTTGTGTACACGTGAGACACCATTGACCGAGAAGTAAGTGTTATGTATATGTCTCTTCAGTCTTATTGTTCTGGGTATCTGTAAAGGTAAATTTGCTTAACATGATACTGTTTGGCACAAGGTTTTGAGTCACTGGCTATAAATGAAGAAAATCATCTCTACACACAAGAAAGTGTTTGTATTGCTGCTTGGCTGTCTTTGAGATATGTAGCATTGATATGGATATAAGTCAGCACTGACATTTATTTTTATGTAACAATAAACAGTGTCTTTTTTAATTTTTGCAGTCTGTGACAAAGAATATTGAAAGCTGGGTCAAATTCCTGGCATATATGTTTTGTAGATCAAAGATAAAATGTTCACATTGCTGTTTCACAGGGAGAAGGAAAGTCTGGAACAGGCAGGAGCTAAACTTGTCAACATGTTGATTGGACAAGATGAGGGTGGATCTCTTGCATGCAAACCTTGGTTGTTCCGACAGTTGGGAGCCAGAATTTGTGGCAAAGGTCTTCCCAACATCTCCTGCCTGGAGGCCAGGCAGTCTGTGGTCAAACTGTTTGTGAATTTACTGAAAACAATTCCTCAGGCTGAGCTTCTCTGGCAAGTCAACAGGCCAACACTGGATATTCTCACTGCTCATGCCATCAGCATCGTGGGATCAGAAAAATGCTCAGAGGTAATTGACTGTGTGGTAACAAGTAAATTTAAAGGTCATAGTTTCCATCAGCATGGATATGCCTGGAGCCTACCTTTATGATGAATTCTATTCATATCATTACTGGTTATGTTCTCATTTTTGACTACATGTAGATTGCTTAATGATCACCAGCTCTGCAAATAATGTGTCATATGTCAGTGCTAGCTGGATAAGCCAGATTGTCTCATTATGTCATTAAAAGCTGAGAACATCCAGCAAAAATTTGCTGAAAAGCACTCTAACTGGCATAAACTTTGGCAATACTTGCAGATGACTGAAATTATGAACAGCAGGAAAAATTGAAACAGTTGGATAAAAATCTTTTATAAATTGGAGAGTAAACAATATTGAAATGTGTTTTTTTTTTTAATGCATGTTAACTGTGAGGTGAACACATGCCATGTTAGGAGTACACCAAACCCACTATCAGTTGATAATTCCAGTTTATTTGCCCATATGAGCCAATTCCTATAAGAGGCAGAGTTCATGCCTGATTCATGTACAGTTTTACAATGACAAATTTACTGCTTGGTTCACTAGAATATATTAAACTCGCCAAAAAAATAGAGCTGAGTGATGAGATGGCAAGCAAATGGCAACAACTGAATTAATGTTATGTGGAAGAAGGTGAAGGTTGTACCAGTAATTCAAAGTTTTGGAGATTTTTTAATTGAATTAAGTTTACATGGCATGAATTGTTTTCTTCAGGTCATATGAGTTAAGGAAGACATTCCCCTCCACCCCTCCCCCACTCCTCACTTGTTATAAATTTGAGAGAGGATTTGTAAATTCTTAGAGGAAATGCAAACTTTGAAGTGCTGGAAAGAAGGGGAAATTGGTGCATGCTCTGTATGCTTACCATATTCTTAGGGAGGTGGGATATTGAAAATTATGGAGTGAATCACACGATCGCATAGTCTGAAGAAAACACTGAGCATAGCATCACTGTATTAAGGTGAATCAGCCACTTTAGGGTGATATAAAGATTTTCAGGAATATAAGTGACATATATTGTAATCTTGCTTTAACTGCAAAATGCATATTGAGCACATGCTATATAAGAATCTACAAAACTGTTTCATGGAATTTTTTTTCATTCCCACCCACCCACTCACTCACCCTCATTAACGTGGACCTTAGTACATAGTTCCACTGTTGGTCCACCTGACCCTTATGGATGCTCACCCAGGGAGTTCAGTGCTGGAATCAGACACAGGAAGCTCATCACAAGACAGCACCACACCAGCCAGGAGACCCACAGGGGGACTATTGTCCAGGAAGAGGTAGTCTGTACTCTCATATACTTATACTTTTGTGAAAACATCAGAGTTTGCTTTGTCTCAAGCACTGATTACTTTCCTGTAGAGTTTTGCTAGATCCTTAGAATGAAAAGATTCTGCATACTCCCTCAAATTTTGAAGTAAATTACTTTTAAGTTCGCTAGAATAACCTAACTGAATGCATTCTCAGAATATCTTCATGAAAACAAAGCAACCTCCAGCTGTGCTGCCAAAGAGATTTGACAGTATGGATCCTTGAATTTAATTCACATAGAGGCTGGACGTACTCTTACGTCATGAACTTTCTCACTGTATACAGTGTACAGTTTACTCTCAGCAAGACTTGTTGTTTTGCTAGCGTTTCATGACTGGAAATAAGAATGTTTAAATCTGAATAATTTTCTATGAATGGTGATAATACTATAGATGTAATAATACAAGGATGAAACGGAGCACTGGCTTATAGAAATCAAGTAGGATAAAGTGGAAAGTGCTCAAGAAGACAAATGCAGAGAGAAAATGAAAGAAGGAAAGAAAGTGATGTGGTGGGAATCGAACCCGCGACCTCTGCGTCGGCACCCATCGCCTTGCCGTCAGTTCGGAATTAGGTAGACGTCTATACACGACCACGCCGCCACTCCAAAAAAGTGGCTTAGTGGCCGGGGTCTTTCCCGAAGCCGAACAGAAGACTAGCAGTCATAGCACTAGGCACGAGACTCACACACACCACAAGCCCTCCCATCCCCCTCTTCAACCAAAGGCCGTTCTACCTGATTCCGAACTGACGGCAAGGCGATGGGTGCCGACGCAGAGGTCGCGGGTTCGATTCCCACCACATCACTTTCTTTCCTTCTTTCATTTTCTCTCTGCATTTGTCTTCTTGAGCACTTTCCACTTTATCCTACTTGATTTCGATACTACTATAGTTCAGAAGGTGTGAGTAACTGTGTATATATAGAAAACAGAAGACATCAGAATCATGTGCTCACTATGTTTCAGGAAACAAGCAGAAGAGTCCCCCATAGGGAAGGTTAACTTCCGAGTTTTTAGCAGCCTGTTGGACAAACTGCATGAACTTACAACAGAAAAGGGGGTAAGGCTTGAGTTAAAGTGTGAATCTATACCACATGACACTGTTGACACCATAGAGATGACTGTGAAGCTGGGATTTAGCGGTTTTGTCTGTTGCAAGGTTTAATTTAGAACTCTGGTTTATTTATGAAGAACAGTTCAGAATCTCAGAGGCAATGGGGTTGAAAATTTGTAATTTTGAAGAGGATACTGCAATTGTACTTGCACTCAAACCAACCATGTTCACTATGTACTTACTGTATAAGTAATACAGTTCAGTGTTCTGATGCAGAGATGATAGAGGGCCAAAAATTTTCAGTAATTGAAAAGCAAATGTTAAAAAATGCATGTTTAATGGATGAGTAAATAAAAAGTGAAAGAGATTTTAAATAGAGATCTGTACGTTAAATATGTTATCCAAAAAATCACAAACTATTATTCATGTCATGACCTCTTCATTTCTGTTCATCTCTCTTAGCACAATACAGCTTTACCTCAAGTCTTTTTTCTCTCCTTCTGTGTTTAGGTACCAGAGTTGTCTGTTATCGTGAAAGTCTACATATGGTGGTCTAAGAAATGGTTTAGGAGTCAACTGACAGTCCCTGAATTAAACCTTGCAACAATAATTTGATAAAAGAGAATCTAGTGTTGCTGTTTGATCTGATAGCTAGAGATTATTTTATTTTCCCAGAGTCCATCTGGTCAAGAACTTGAGTGCTTGCATATCGTGATTGAGGTTGCATCTCGGTGCTTGTTGCACCTCTGTGGAAGGGGACTACCTGCAAGGTAATTTAATTCTTTCATCACCTGCACTAAGAAGGTGTTGTCCTGTGGATCATGTTATTGTGATGAACATTGAAGCCACAACTAACAGCAGAAAAGCACTTGGTCATGTCGTTTTTGCATAAAGTCAGATGATTTGGATGATCTAAACGTAGAATCAGTTGTATTTCTGCTTGCCAATAATGTGTTTAAACATTCGATGCCTTGATTTAGCATTTGGAATTGAATGTTTTAATATTACCACTTGTCATGCTGTGGCAGTCCACTGATTATATCTGTTCTCTCTCGTCTTGTTCAGCAGCAGCAGATATCCCTTGTTTACAGAGTTTGTGATTAACACTGCTTTGGATTGTTGGAGACGTTATCTCCAAAGCGTGGGATCAGACACAGATCTTGACAATGTATTCACACAGAGATACTCCTCCATCCTGCAAGCAATTGCAGCTGTCCTTGTAGTACATGGTAAAACTACAAAGCTGATGTGATTTTTCTGCTCGCATAATTGCCTTACCCTTATTTTGTTTGTAAACTACTTTGCTGTCTACTCCTCTCTCATAACATGACACTCTGATATCTCAAATGTTTTTTCAGGCACAAATCTTATAAGCTCCCTTAAGTGATATCTGTTATTGTCTTGTCTGTCGAATTCCACCAAGTCTCTGAGCCCTCCTCATAACTCCACCTAGTTTGAGCCTTTTCATCACGAGCTTAGACTCCTTGTGATATTAAAGAATTTGCAGAATGGCCCCCAGGTGTCCTTTCATGCCATTTTAGTGAAAATATTCATCATGTTGTAGGCCTACTGGCCCCATCCATCTGCCCCCATGTCCAATTATTAGGATGGTTAACTGACTGGGTCAAGCTCCACCAATTTTTCCTTCCCTCCTTCCCCCACCCCAGCTTTGTCAAGTAACCAGAGGAAACATCAGGATAGCTTACATGCTGATGCTTTCAAATGTGAAATTATGCCATTAAGTTTGTTTTTACAATTAGAGGAGGAGCCTGGCAGAAGTGTGAAATGAATTATGATAAACAGAAATTCAGTGATGTTGTGTGAAAGTGAAAGGGATGGAGATAAAGCTGTGCAGCTGGCTTATCAGCACATGTTAGCTGCAATTGTCATTATGTGGTTAAATATCAGATGTAACTTAACCTTAACATCTGCTGTTTTACCTCCAGATATACATCCAATGCCACCCATGGTACTTCAGGAGTTTTCTTGGATTCTGACCCTTCCATGGATTAGGGTATGTGAAGTGAAATCTTCCATTTGAAACCGTATGCTGACACAAAATATGATTTTGAAAAAAAAAAAAAAATTATTGTTTTAAATGTCAGCTGTAGTTTTAATTGTTGCTGTTAGTTTCATAAGTTTGGGGCAATCAATTATGAAAAAAAAATGACATGATTTTTGTAATTATGAATTGATGTAAGACAACTTTTCATATATTTAGCTCCTTTCAGTTGTTCACATAATATTGTTCTTCTAGGGTGATATCTCATGGGAAGATCTGAAGCCTGCCAAACCAAAGGATGTAGCCAGCATTGCAATCAAGCTGGTAGACAGATTTGGTGAGACGTGTTTACTCTTTCAAACTTGTATCCTGCTGTCAGTGTTTCACATTTCTTTTCCTCAGTAAACTGCAGACAGATCTTTTTTGTTGAGCAATAGACTGATGCATGTACAATTTTCTCCCTTCTGGGTTGCTGTCACACTAGGTCTGGATACTTGTTACCAGGCTTGTGCTAATTCCACCAGAAATGGAATTCAACTCCAGTTCCAATCTTTGCTAAAATTTGAAATTAAATCCCAATTCCAATTCCACTTGGAAATGTGGAATTGAAATTCAATTCCCAATTCCACTATGATAGCTGGAATTAATTCCGTTCCAATTCCTTCAAATCTCTCAAGACTCGAGGGGGTAACATGACAAGTTCAAACATACATGTCTACTGTCTTTAAAAACATGACATTATATTGACATATATGACTGCAGAATATGCAATGCCTCTCATTATTGACATAGATCATAAATAGTCTTTAAGGAAGTGGCTATGCATAATTTACTGAAGTGGGATGAAGTGACTGTTTTTAAAATCAAAATTAAGAGTACAATCCCATTACAACAGTACTTTAGTATTTACTGCACAACATGGAGTGCTTTAAAACTTTGTTAAAGATCATAAGCAGACTCAAGAATTAATTTAGGAAGAAAGTGATTGTGCAATATTTACTTATAGTAAGATAAACAGGGTTGTGCTAATTCCTCTAAAAGTGGTATTCAAATCTGAAATCAAAACTATGTCCAGACTGGTATTAAAATTCAACACCATTGCCTTTGGGCAGACTAGTTATGAAATCATGATTCCTAGTATTGGAAAATTTTCCCACATACACCAAGAGGCATTAAATTACTGGTACATTGGGGCTAATTGGAATACAAGATGAAAAGTATTAAAGAAAAAGATTGCAAAACCAAGAATACATAAAGTACTTTTATTTCACCTATCTAAATGCGTTAAGGGAAACTTTGTCCTTATGCTTCACTCAAATTGATGTGATGATGTTTTAATAACAAGCATTTCCACCAAAGCATTTCACACACATCAGCCTCTGTATGCGACCCTAGGCAGTCATGACCTTGAGGCCAACTTGAAAGCCTGATCCTAAGAGCTGATGGTCATTATCAGACTACTTTCTTAGATTGTGACGATGTGCAGTTACTGAATCCTGAGATGTTTTTGTCTGTGTGTGCCCCACAACACCTTGTGATGTCATGTAGGTCTGACTGGGAGGACGAGTCAGGTGTCAGGATCAACTGTGCTCCTTCCATGAATCAAAAATAGCAAATGTGGAAGATGTCTCCGTTTTGTGCATAAATGTAAGAAAGATACAGATGGATGCACCTGGTCTAGTCTACCTGTGTGTCTGTAGTCATAACCTGATGCCATCAATTCGTTGCGTCATTAGTCAGCAAAGAATAGTCACTCTAAGATCGACCGGGCTGGAAAGTTGATAATAATGCAGGGAGTCGGGTCAAGTACTCAGGCTATGTGCGAAGTTGGCTGATTGGTATCAAGGAGTGGTCCTGAATGGCATGTTTTATGACCAAGATCATGCTGTCCAGATCAGAGGGCGGATTGAATCTTAACAAATTTAGATCCTAATTCTGTTCCAAACTGAATTTGGATTCAATCCTAATTCCAATTCCACAATAAAAAATGGAATTGAACCCAGTTCCGTTCTGGCAATACCATAATAAATTCTGGAATTGTCTTATGCAGATTTCGATACTGCAGAAGCCTGCTTGTTACATGGCTCCGTAAAGTCTCATATTAAATAAGAAAGTTTCTTACGTGGAAAGGAAGCAACAGAAGATCTGTGGAGGAAGATAACCCTCTCTAGCAAGTGTTCTGACTTTCTTTGACCTTTGATTTGGTGACACTCAAAAAGGGCAGGCCATACTTGGGTCCAAACACTGTCTTCTTTAGGTCTTCTAATCTCATATTTATTAGCAAGTATTGCATATGAACATTCATGATTTTTGAAGTACATTTCTCAGACTCTTGTGATTAATGCACCTGCTGTATGCTGTTTTCAGATGTGCACACTATCTGTCTGTGCTTGAAAACAATGGTTTTGTTACCAAGAGAGACTTCAGGGTCATGGAAAGCACACGTCTTTACTCAGTCTGTGGTAAGTGTATGAACTTCCCATATGCCGTCTTTTATTTCAGTTTTGTATCCATGGCTTTCTCCCTGGTAATCTTTCATTTTCCTGAATCTACCTGTCTCTGAAATGGATAACTGGGTATGGGCAGTGAAAGATATTGTCAGAATGTTAATGATCATTGCTTATGAAATATCATTGAATGCTTTCCAGTGAGTTGACAAAATTGTTGAGTGACTTGGCCTTCTAAAATAGTAACAACCCTTCTTTTTTATAGTTTTTATTAAGATATTTGTCAGTAACTGTTATGTTCTCCTTTTTTATAAACTATTCATTATCTCCACGTTTGTAGGCGCTACCTTTTCCATGCTCCTTACTACAGACATGCAACCAACTTTTCCCCCCCTGCGCCCACTGTGCTTCCAGCTGGTATCCCCCTTTTTAGTTGTTTTTTTTCTGTCAGCTCTCATTTTGATTGCACATTACTATGGCTTACTCTGTTTTCCAAATCTTTCTCTGTTACTTTAAGCAGGATGATGGCAGGGAAGAAGTTACTTGTGCTGTGATTCAGTGCTTTCCCCTTCTTCTCTTAAACCTTGGACCAGGAAGTAACAGCCTGACAGAACTCGTGCTTCTGTGAGTTATTGACATTTCTCATCTGTGATCACTTCATCTCCTTTCACTTCAGTGTTTCCTTCCCTGTGTTTGCATATTCACATATCCAGGCAATGCCCAAATCTAAATCATTGTCCTCATAATTTTGTGGCCAACTTGGAATCCCTGTCAAATACCCAAGATTGACTTGCTGTAATTAACTCAGAACCATTGTTGTTTGTTCATTTGTGTTTTGTTCAAACAAATATGACACAACAGTTGACAGAATTAATCACAATGTTTTACTGCTGTTGCTCGATGATATGAGCAGAGGATAAACCCCCTATGTAAATTTGAGGTTTTTCAAATCCTAGGTTTTTTTATTTACTCTCTGAGTTACCCCTTATCTTTAACTGAGTTTTTTCTTCTGCCTTGCACAAAATTTAATCTTCTTTAGTATCTTGTATTTAAATGGTGATGCGAGCACTGCTTTATGTTCGTGTGACCTGGATATAAGAGGTCATGGAGTTTTGAGCTAGTGATTTAGCAAATGTTTTGGACATAGTGCCGGTAGCATATGGTTGTTTGTTGTGGGAGTTACATAAGTTTTTGCCACAGCACATCAGCATGATTTGTGTGAAAATGGTAATACAGAGGTGTTATAGACTGAGTTGAATATATCTTTATTCTCTGGGACATGAAATAATCTAGGTGTAGTGATTCCTGGAAACTTAAAGTGTATTCTGGTTGTACTGAGCCATTCAAAAGTTTGTACAGAATGGCAATGTTTGTATATTGGCAGCACTTTTGTAAGCATGTTGAACTGAAAGATGTGAAGAGTCTCATGCCTTGGCACAGCTCTTGTAGTCCAAATAGTAAATTCTGTGACTTTTGCCTATAGTTTCAGGTCATTGCTTGTGAGGGCCAAAGCGGATGTTTGCTTGGATGTTGCAAAGAGATTTGGTGGTGTGATACTTGCTATGGCAGATGCTGCCACCATGGACAGGTATTAGGAGCTGGGTCAAAGACTTTCTTATCATGCAAGGATGGAACTTGCTCCAGTTGAATTATAATGCCTTTTTTTTTTCCATTTGTTATGACCATTGTTGAAAAATTTATGGCCATCACTGAAAAACCTTCTATTTGGTGAAAGTGCTCTAATCAAGATTTCAAAAATATTTTATGGTAACCTTTTTTTTCATGACCTGGTTCCATCTCTGGTTTTGGTATCAAGACACAAATATGTTAAGTTTCAGTCTGCCTAATTTTTGAAAAGAAGTCTTTCATGTAAAAGTGGACAGAAGAGAGACATGAAGACATATAGACATTAAAGGCAGGAGATTTTGCCTGGTAAGATAGAAAATAATATTGTGGAATATCTGGAAATATGAAAGGGGTTTTGGTGGGAAGAAAAAAGTGTTTAAGAATATAGCCTCTAATGCCGGATCGTCCTGTTTTAATTCAATGATGAAATATTCATTCTGCTTTTAACAACAAGAAGTTTGGCAGTAAATGCTAGCATGAGTCACAAGCTTAAATTTTTAATGTGTTTGTTACTTCTCTTATTATGCATTCCTCAGACCAGACAAGGATGGATTTTCTGTGGATGTAAATGAACTGCATGTGATTTCCAAGACAGAGTGTAAGTTTTGAACTATGCAGTGAGCACATATAAAATATGGAAGTATTGTTATGAATAGATAATAGACATTTTGTCAGTAAATATCTGTTTGTAAATCTGTCTCACTAGTACTGATGATTCTTAACTCATTCCATGCCAATCGACGATATATCGTCGATATACGTTGCCGTGGCTGCGCCAGTCGACGATGTATCGTCGATATCAAAACCTTCTTTTGTTTTGCTATTCAGGTCTGGTTTGAAACTTTTTAGTACTTATAAGTAATGACAACTCTTCCTAAACTTCCGTTCATGAAATCGGTGTTAGTTTTGAGTTGTTGGACGCGATTTTTCTTTATAGTAAGAAATAGTACTTTTAGAAAATAGTGGCCTGGCAAAAACATGGAAAGCGTATTGGCATGGAATGAGTTAAATATTTACATGATTTTGTCAGTTTTCGTCTTTGTTTAGTTTGTTTTTTTATGTTCATCCTTTCAGTGTATTATATATGTTCATCCTTTCAGTAGTTTTTCACTTAGGTTTTGAAGGTTATAGGTTCAATTCCCACCATAGTCATGTTGTAAGTGCCTTAGGAAAGCATTTCAAACATAATTTTCTCAGTCAACCCACATGGATACCTGGCTGTAGCCAGTGAAATATGTTGTCAAATGCTAGTGGTCAGTGTCTGCAACTAGTAGTAGCATTGTATGCTCTGTAAAGAATTGAGAATGTCTTTGAATGATCAGGCCTGCTGGCATAATAATTATGATGAAGTCACATGAGTAGGTATTGGCATGTATATAAAGTTTATAAAATCTCATTTATTGATCTCACAACAAATATAATATCTTTTCTTTCATCAGTGGACAGACAGCAACTAAAAGTCAGTGGACAGGCTCTGAACCTTGAACACATTACACCAGTTTGTTCATTGCTGAAGCATATTCAAGCAGATGTACGCAAATGTAAGCCGAGTTTATGTAATCAGGTATCTTTTAATACCTAGAAAGTACATGTATTGTTATGTGTTTGTATTATGAATGAGATGTATAATACTATATGACATTGTAGAACAATTTCCCTACGAGGTAAGTAAAATTGCCATTTTTAATTTTCAAGTGTACAATATTGTCACATTTGAATTATTTGACAGTTTTAATCGAATCCATCAGATATTTTGATTAGTCCACAACAGCAGTGGTAGCAGTACAGAAAGTGAATATTCAGAGGTTGATGTGTGCTAATGTTTCTTTACTCTAAATGATATTATTTGAAACTGTTTGTCACATGTGTAAACATCAGTATAATGATTGGCTGATGGCTTGTTAATTTTGCCTCAGGTGCCCTTGGTAGTCTTGGGACTGTGTTTGACTTGGTAGACCTGAACAACACAGAAGTGAAGACTATGATTGACTCTTGCCTAGACCTGATGGAGGATGAAGATAAAGATGTTAGGATGGAGTGTTGGTATGTGTCATGGGTTGATACGGGATATGTGTTTGTTTTCCCCTTGCCCAGTTGGAGTTTGATCTTTGAATGATAAATTAGGCAGCAAGCACCTTTATCTTGCATATTTAATTTATGCACCACCTTGGCCATGCTAGTCGTGTCAGGTCTAAGAGTACTTATGACGATCTCGGTCTTCGGTAGGTGCTGGCGTCCAGATGGGGGGTAGTTATAATAGGGAATCCAGGGATTTGATGCTAGTATGCAGCCAATGAGTGCTGCGATCGGAGTTAGGTTGTTTACATTTTTTCTTTCGAACCCGTATAAAGAGCTAAATCCAAATATTGAAAAAGAAGGAAGGAATGTTCGAAGATACCAGGATCATGTTGTGAAGCAGTGCGCTTAATCCTTGTGGCAAAGCATTATCCCATAGTTTCTGAGGTCTTAGTTTTCAAGGTTTTTTCGAGAGAGCCTGAGGCCTGTGACAGTATGTTGAAGGGAATATGGGGGTGAAATGAAGAAGCCCATAATTTGTCTGAGGTAGTTTGGGGCGTATTATTAAGGATAAAAAAATAATTGAACAATTGCTCTTCCCTATCATATAACAGCTGATACTTGTGCTGAATCTAAATTTTTATTCACTAATGTTGGTTGACACTAAAAGACTTTCACTCCATTAATGTGACAATAATCAAAACATTTATTGTGTAGAATGTTTAGTCTGGTTTACATTGTGTCTTTCTACAGTACCCGTTTATATAGTTTGTCTGTCATTACTTTCAACATATCTCATTGCAGTGCCCTGATACCCCATCTTGTTAGTGAACAAGCTGGACAAGCTGCAGGCCAGTCTAGCTCCTCAGATATACATGTGTGGAAAAGGCTGGAGAGGGTGTGTTCTAAAGCACGTAGCAAGGCTATCAAGGAAACCTGTCTGATGTCAGTTGGCCAGATTGGGAAGTAAGAACATTCTGTTGTGATGGTGATGAAGTAAGGCTTTAGCCTTTCAAATCATTCAGCAAAACATTTTTCAGTGATCCTGTGTTATCTGATTTTTCACAACATGAATCACTTGCTGATGTTAACTCATTTCTGTTTTAATCTCATGAATCTTAAGGATTATGATAGGGTGAAGAAAGGGCCAGACTTTTATTCTCCATTTTTGTCATTGTTGTGCTTCATTGTTTCAGATTAGTTGAAGGAAGTCTACTTGAGTCTGTCATTGTCTGCCTCTTGGAGAATCGTCTTAGTCGACAGCTGACAGTGGCTGCTGTTGCCTTTGAAGAGGTAGAGAGAAGGAAATTTGTCACCTCAATGTTCAAATATTTCTGTGATATTTTTAACAAGATTGTCATGTAATGCAGCTGTTTCAGTGCAGATTTGGTCATTTGTCATCATATGTTTCAGCTTTTGTTGTAGTATCAAGACACTATCCTGCCCAACACATATAGTTTGCTCAATCACTTAGATATTGACTCAAGACTCATGCAGTTTAAAGATATAAACTTAACATTTTTAGTGAAATTCATTGTAAGGTGACAAAAGACTTAGTTAAGCTTTACATTGGTACTTCGAAAAATGCTGATAAACTACTTAAGTGTCTAAAGAAACCATTCCAGAATGTACAATCGCCTTTACAATTTCAGCTTCAGAATATTGCACGCTGCAAGGAGAAGTCACTACAACAACTTTATGCTCAGTTCAAGCCAGCCATCAGTAAGGTAAGGCACTATGATTGTAAATGAAAGTCCCAATTTACAGTTTTGGTGGCAATCCCAGTCAATATAATCTGATGATGGATTGCCAGACCCATCTCGAAGGACAGATCTGACAGTGAACAGAAGTTCTAGTTATTTTAAACAGTCTGAATTATCGGGTGCATTTTCTTTTGCTTCAGTTTTACTTCGTAGTGCTATCAGCATGAGTCTTAATTATATTTCATTTTTAGAATTCTGTTTTTAGAGAATTGTATATTAAATTATTTGGTCCATTTATGATAAGTTGAAGACTTGCTATTAGATGAATTCATAACATATCCATAAAGTTTGGAATACGTTTAATGGGAATTCAGATCTTTTCTTTAGTTAAAGTGATCATAGACCACGCAGTTGTGCGCTAGTTATCTTGTAAAGTCTGGAGTTGTTGTAAAGTTTAGAGTTGTTGCATCTTCCAATCTTTGACAGTTTCTGGCGGAAGCTTTGTACACAGATCAAATGAACACTGACGGAAATAATGCTAAGAACATCCTTATCAATATGGCCACCACTCTGGAAGCAGAAGATCTGAAAGCATTTTTGCAGGTCAGTTATGTAACTGAAAACATAAGTGATAATTTCATTAGGATGTTGAATACTCTTTCCTTGTTGAAGAAAAAAAAAAGTCTTTTATTTAGTCATTTACTCAAAGACAGCTAACCATCTTTAAGACTTATCAAAGCCAATGCATAATCAAAAAATATTGATACATTACTGTTGCAATTAGAGCAGGAATGGTAATTTTACAGGCGGTCACTAAGTAAAGTATGCTATGCAATAATTGAATTGGTGCTGTCTTTTCTATATTTCTTGTAATAAATTTTTGCAAATTTCTGGCACTTTTCCTGTCATTGTAAGAGGGGCACGGTGATTTTGAGGATCTTTAGGCAGGACAAAACTTTAAATGCCAAAGTTTGTTTGTAGTTTTTGATGTGAAAACTTATCCGGCTTGTAATTAATTTTGTTATATTTACACATTTCTCATTGGATACTGTTACGACTGTTAGTGCCTTGACAGACAAGCTACAATTATCGCGCAGTAAATTCCTCGCAGAAAGTGTCACTTACTTTTGTGACGGGCGACATTTAACGCTACAACTCAGTTCAACATGGACGATCGGAGAATCAGGGTGGCTATGGTCATGGTGAGTGTCGCGACGTACCAGAATGTGGGCGACACACATCTGCTATGCCAGGACTGAAACTACTGCCTGTCGCTCATGTGACTGCACCCATTTGCCACAGTGTATCTCCAGACTGCGCAGTAATTCCTGCTGCGTTTTTTACATCTCGTCTGTCAAGGGCCTTACAAGTGTGTGTAATATGGAAAGACTTACCCTACTTGCATTTTCCGTCTATCTATGTCCCTGTTGCATGATTATAACTTTAATATGTTCTCAATGTTTTGATATTTTAAGCTGCCGGTATATTTGATTGACATCACTATGATGGCACATTTCATCTCTCTCATTATTCAGATATCTATAATAAAATCATACATTTAAATTTGTAGATAGTCTTTTTACACTGATTACTGATTTATGAGAATTGACTTGCATTTATTCCTTGCTTACATTTGTTGTTTGACCATCATACAGGGTAGTGAGAAGTATATCCTCCCTTTCTTGGTGAGCAAGGCATCTCCACAGGCAACAAAACTAATCAAGCTGATTGCAAGCCTTCAGGCTTCTGGCAATGTGAGTTCACCTGTATCCATGGCATTGATATGTTTTGCATCTTTGCTCGTGCATTGTTTGTTCTGTTGCTTTCTCATCCAATTCTCACTCAACGAAAATGGCTACATATGAACCAAAATGTGATGCAACACTACAATTTCAGAAATGTGTCTCTTTGTTGGCCTCCAAAAATAGTGATAGTTTGAAAGAGAAGAACTTGAGAGATTGTTCATGAAGAAAATACTGAATATTAAATATACTATAAAGCAAGGAAGCTATCAGAAAAAAAATTGATTTAGTCCAATTCCAACCACCTCCTTGGTCAGTTTTCTCTACGCTGGTATAGAGCGACATATTACTGATATTGTACCACTGCATAACATTTGAATGAAGGTCAGTTGTAATTTGTGACTCTTATTGGATAATGGGGAATGTCTTCAGAGATAAAAGTGGAGTGGCAGAAATTAGCTTTCACTTCCACCCTCGCCTCAGATTTCTAAGTGCAAGGCATGGTACCACACATGAAATAAAGTGAAGATATCAACAGAGAAATTACTTGCTTGGCACAGAACTCAAAGAAACTTTGGTTGCATTAAACAGGATGATTTGGCATTCCATGATATGCTATTACTCTAGCCACATTATTCTTACTTTCATTTTGTATGTTATGAAAACGTAGTCCCTTGAATCATAACAGATTAGAGTTTTATTATCTTGAAAATATTTTGATTAATCACTTATGTATGGATTGCACATTTTGAAATGTTTGTCAGAGAGTGTTATTTCCATGTATTGATCAGGTAATCTGAACTTTCACCTTCCAACCCATATAATAAGAAAGATGCAGTTTGACATATGGTTCCCTAGAATAAAAGGGTTACATAAAGATTTGTGGAGGGCGCCTGATCTAATGAAAATGCTGCAAAATTCATTTCAGATCAGACGTTCCATGTTGATAAGCAACACAAAGTATATCTTCTCTTACCTTGTGCGTATGTGTCAGAAAGAAGAAATGGAGAAAGCCTTGCTGTACTTGCAGGTAAGACTTAAGACCTTAGGAACTGAAGGTGACCTATACTGTTGCAAAGATGATAAACTTTATCAAAGAGTGGGTATTGAGTAAAATCTTGGGAATGGGAGTTGGGATGGCATTGTAATGATAAATTAGTGAACAACCAGATAGCAATAATCAGTTTCTTGTCAGAATGGTCTTAATGTTCTTCTTCACGTTCTTCCAATTAGGCTGAAACTGAATTCAGCTTGGGAAATCTTCTCCGCCTTGACTTCCAACGGGTTCATAATGAACTCTTGTTGCATTTGTCTACTCACTATGAACAGGTAAATCTACACATTATTTTGATGAATTATCGCTTGCCACTTTAACTTACTCACTCTTTGCAGTCCTTGTGTTATTTATTTTCCACGATAGAGCAGTCTTTCATGATTGTGAGATAGTGAAAGATTCCTCAGTCATAGCATCTGCTTTTAATCTTTGAAATCTGTGAGCATTATTTGCAATCTATGTATTTTTATACATGGTTTTTCCATATATATTCAGAAAAAATGTAGATAATTTATTTGTGAGGAATTTGTGAAGCTCGCAGTTAATTTTATGTAAATGGTTTCTGTAGGTATTCAGTGGATTGAAAACTCTTGCAGCTCATGACGAACAGTACAAGGGACCAAAGGACATAGACACCCGAGAACAGATGGTAAGTTAATGCAGTGAACCCTTATGAGATGGGAACTGACTTTTATGCCTTACATTCAGAGTGCTATGAGACATTTGTTGATGAAGATTTTGATGTCATGAGAAACAGTCACACATATTCCCTACAGCTTTGTTTGATGAAGAGCTTGAAAGCTGTAGCAATAAGAAAGAAAGTAAAGACCTAGCTTTAATTTTTGATGATGGTGTTATCAACTTGTTGGACAGAGTGATGCAATAGGCATAATCAGGAAGAAGAACATTAACAAATAAAACTCAGAATTGGACATTTTTTTGTGTACGATATGGTATGGAAACTTTCGTATAGAAATCTGATCCAGATTAAAAAAAAAAATGACATACATCATTACATAAGATTAATTGGTGTGTTAATCAAAGATAACTGGATTGCATAAGAGTGCTTGCATAAAATATAAATAGTAAATAGCTTATTTATTACAGCAGTAAATTTCTGACGAATTTCAGGCTACATTTGTCATTAATAAACAGAACTATTTGAGTGCACTGATTAAATATATATTTTATTTGTTATGGCAGGCTCAGTACCTGGAACCTCGACTGCTGGGTGTGCTGGCATTTTTTGATTCACAGCTCATGAATTCCAACATAACCATGGATGACAAGGAACTGGTTTGTGTCTTGTTTTAAATTGTCAGTGGAAATTATTCAGAATATATCTCTCTTCACTTCTCTGTAAGAAACCAAAATTATCTTGTACATTCCTGTCTTTAGTTTGTAATTTTTTTTTTCCAGTGCAGCTTGCCTTGTTAAGCAGATAATATTGTTACATAAAAGTAAGCATTTGCCTTGTATTTGTTGTCAGGCTCTTAAGAGTGTGATCTCCATCATTGACCTAATGGGTTCCAAGCACATTTGCTCCATCCGCCACAAAGTCATGAATACTCTCAGGTATGTCACCTGTTGGTCTTAGATGGGCTGCTTCTTTGAAGTTGCATGTCAGTTGCAGGTTCCTTGTGGTTTTCCATAGATTTCTTGTTAGTAAGCTTCTTCGGGACAGATCTATGTGCTCAACTATGCATGGTGTGGGATTTGGGGTTCAGTCCCAGGCGCGCTAGTTAAAGAGTACAGTCTTTATTCTGTGGAAGTGAGGGATTGAGCCAGCAGCATTTTTTTTCATAATAATTAGTGTTGATAGTTAATGTAGCCACTGTCAAGTAAAACTGCTTTATTCTGTATGGTGTTCCCATTACCTGTGGAAATAAAAAATTCTCCCAGCATAAGAGTATTCTGCAGGTCATTGTGTCATGCTCTAATATATTTTTATATTTCTACCATACAGACTAGGCTTACAGTTTACCAAGCCATCATCTGTGAAAATTTCATGCAGAGCCTGGAACTGTTTTGTCAGATGGTAAGAAATCTTCACTGGTCATACAACACATTGCCATTTCATGTCTAGAATGGTGTGAGGAATTTATAACAAAAATATTTCAACATCAGTTTTCTTTCTTTAAACACATGATGTTTCTACAAATATACTGGGACCACAAAGCTTCAACCAAATATCTCTGTAAGGTTGGAGGAAAAAAGGTTGAAAACAGTTACTGTAATTTAATGTTTGTTTTTGACTACATTACAAGGTTAAAGATTATCATTGTTTCTTGATGTCTCCCCTCAGCCTAGAGCTTCCATTGCTGGGTGTGATGATGTCACAGATCATAGCCACACTCCTGCCACTGCTGCAAGCTCTGCCTGATCAAGTAGCTTCAATTTTTAACTACATGATTGTGGAGAACAGGTAGGATCTGCTGATTGAGAATCTATAGATGTAAGCTGTGTCATTTCAAACAATTTATTTCATAGCTTATAGTTAAGGAGAGGAAAGTGTAAGATATTTCCTTGCTGCAAATCCTTGTTTAAGTACTTCATGAATCCTTTACATAAAATTTGCAGCTATTTCAGAATTTTAAATTCAGTGAAGGCAGTAATAACACTTGGTGTGGTGTCATTCTTAAAGTAATGTATTCTTTTCGTTGGTGTGAAAGGTGATTGATTAGCCATTTTTTTTCTCTATTGGTGTACATTAGAGATAACTTTGCTGTATATTTACCAGGGCTGTGCTGAGCAAACATTTCCAGGAAATCTACTTCCTTCCTGATATTCCAGAACTGGCTGATGCCAATGAGGTGCTTAAGCAGTTTGGGGACAGCTCATCCAGGTAATTTTGTGCATTTAGTCAGGTTTCTTTGACTTGTGCCTAGTAAATATGGCTATCATAGCCAATGCTTTGTATTTTGTAAAACAAAATTGTACTTTGGCTGGCTCTGCAGAAACTCCACAGTCTTTTATTTCATTTATATTCTAAATGGGAGGAGGATAACATGTTTTTATGAGTAATTTGTTGTGCCCACAGTACCTCTGATCTCAAAACGCTGCTGGCCCACTCCATCAAAGGCATCAATCATGAGAGTCTGGATGTTCGAGCTCATGCTCTGCCAAAACTGAGGAAGATTCTTCATGATAGAAGGGTAAGATAGGCCACAGTTTGTATTTTGCTAGCAATACATACTCTGTTTTCAGTCTTCTTTCAGGAATATGTATAAAGAAGAGTGAAGAAGAGTGATCACTTACTTGGGAGTGTGTCATTTGAGGATGAAAACAGGAGGACTTCTTTTGAAAGTTATGCCAAAGTGATGAATCATAGTCCCGTGGAAATTTATGTGAAATGCACAGTGACGACTATTCTAATGTATGTTTTCAAATAACGGAGTAACTTTTAAGATTTGGTGTTTTTCTTCCTTCATTCTTTTCCTCCTTTATTCTTTCATTCATTGATTATTTTATTCAGATGGAGCTCAGCAATTATGTGTTGAACAGTGAACCTGCAGAACCTGTGGTATCAGAACTGGTCTCTGCTGTAAGTTATGTATTATTATACGTTGTTGTGATTGTTGCTTTGCTTGAAGAGTGTAAACGAAAACTGAATCCTTTTTGTAACAAGTTTGAAAGCTGAAATTGTCCCAGCTTGCAGAAGAAATAACTATTGTGTATAAACAGAAAGAGCAGCAAGTGTAGCGTAACATGACACTTACTCATTTGAAATAAAAGAAGATACTGAAATTCTTTAAATCTCTTTTGTGCACCACTGTAAGCTGTTTTTTTTTTTTTTTCAAATTCTTCCCACAGCTTCTGAATGGATGCAGAGATACAGATTCTCACACTCAGATTCTTTATGGACAGTGTCTAGGAGAGCTTGGTGCTATTGATCCTGGAAGGTAAGTAGTACTTTACTTCTTTCCATTACATCCATTGGTGTCTGGGGAAAACTGAATCAGCACCTCACTACTGTATTCATTGCCACTTTAATACTTAAACCATGGGGAATGATGGCAGATAAGTATATGCACAGTGCCATGACAACTTCTAATTCTCACTTTTAATTATATTACACCATGGACTGTTCTATTCATATTCTGTACCTGTATGTTTTTCATGTGAAATAAAAAACTTATTTCATAAGACTATTAAAGCATTTTGTAAGAATCACCAGTAAATTTGTAAATTTTTAAAGCCAGTGACTAGTATGGTATCTACATCAGTCAGTTAATCTGGCCACGAAATTTCCATTTGGTTTAATGGAGTGAGGGAAGTCCTGTGTATATCCTCTGTCCATACATAATAACAACAGGATGGGATAAAGAGTTTAGGCTGTAAAGCTTCACTGTTTCATTATTATTATTTGTGTGCTTTCAGATTGGAGTTGATTACTAAAAGCCCAGATGTCAAATTGGCCAACTTCCATGCTAGCATTGATGAAGACAATTTTGCATTTGGTCTAATCAATGTGGTTGTGAAGTCATTCTTAGCAGCGACAGAACCACGTGTTCAGGTAGTTCACCTTTGTTAAATGCAACCACTGTGATTATTGCTTTGATTGCTTTGCACTACTGAGCACATTTATGCAGTACTAGTCAAAGTACCTTCGGATTTGTAGGGACTTACGTAAAGCAACCTACCATACCACACCTATATTTATTTACACTGCTCATTTTGAGTATTGATTATATTTAAACATGTCATTGTAAATAAACATAATGCTTAAGCTAGGAAAAAAAAAGCCAAAACATCAAATAATTTCTCTTGATGCCAGTATCCTTAAAAAAACAAAACAAAATTTTAGGAATTTCACCTCACAGTGCCAACTTGGCTGCAGACAGACACAATTAGTAGTGGCGTCATGTGCTTGGACACCAATTTGAAAAGTTGAATAGGTTATTCAAATGTTGGAAAATTCATTTTCTATCAGTTCAAAGACAGGAGTACACTCCTGATGATCCAGAAAGCATCATTTACAGTGAATTTGTTACTAACAGCAGTTTTGAGTGAAAGCAGTGGAGAAATAAACCTATGTATGTTACAGGAAAATCCTGGCTTTTATAAGATTTGCCAGTATGTATGGAATAGCACTAACATTTTGTTGAATTTTGGAAGTGTTTACTTAAATGCAGGTGGATTCACAGTAAACTATCATTTTCCTTAGATGACAGCAAGGCAAGTCATGGAGGTGATACATTATTTCTTAACAACCCAGGTTTCTCTTCATGAATTGCAACATTTCAGTGTCCACTCATAAATTATTCCTTTTCATGGGTTATTAATAAATAGCTTTTCCCATTAGGCCTTTTCTCCACTGTTCTTCATTTCCTCTAGGACTGTGCAGCCTATGCTCTTCAAGAACTTCTCCAAATTTACAACATAAGTCTGCAGGGAGACAACCCTGGAGTGAACCCCAGCAGTAGACTGTGGAAGAAATTCCCAGAGCAGACGCAAGAGATTCTTGTGCCCCTGCTGAACTCCAAGTAAGCGAAGAGTAGTTGTATTACAGAGAAGATAACGCTGGGTCATGAGGCTGTGTCAAACTCTGAGCTGTTTGTTCAAAATATGATGACACTCATGGTTTTATTTTTACTAGAAACCCACACGGATTATTATGTATTTGACTATGTGGTGGTTTGTCACGTGTTCATATGTTATTGCTTTAGTATGGGAAACTATACCAAGGAGAATGAAACAGCAACAGGTTACCAAAGGGAAATCTGCTCTTTGAACAAAGTCTGTGAGTTTGTCCCCTGACACTGAAAGGGGTTGGGCCGTGCCTACACGAATATCTCAGGTTCTCCTTTATTATTGATTCAAATAAGTATGACACACTTTTCAGAAGACTTGCCTTAGATTATGAGTCACAGATGTTCACTATACACAAACTTGATTTTGGCAGTCTCTCTCTCTCTCAAATCAGTAGGCTGTTTTATTTCACTTTACAAGGCACATTTACAATTACAACTGCTCCACCAACTTTGCATAACTGTAAATATATTCCCTGCATCTAAATTGTCGTATTAGCAGAAGAATATTTGTAATTGTGAGTGTATTCAGTATTCAGTTTTGTTGAAAATGAATTGCATTATCAGGGTATTTCATCCTACTTGGCACATCTTTCTTGTTTCCAGGTACAAACTCACCTTAGATAGTAAATATGCAAACTACCCCAGACCACTGTATGGCAGTGAGAAAGGAAAAAACTTTCAAGACTGGGTATCTAACTGGACAGGGTACCTCATTTCAAAGGTGAAGTACAGTTTGTGTTGTTTTCTAAATGTTTCTGGAGGAACTGAGCATATCTGATTAAACATTTATTTCTTTTGAGGTATAAATCTATGATATAGACAGTTTCCATTGTTCAGTAAATTAGAGATATTGCTACAAACATTCACCATCTTGACCCTGTAAGCACAGGAGATGTAAGGATTGTAATGTTTGAAGAGTTGGCAATAATGTTTTAGTCAGTTGATCACAAAGTGAAGTAAATAGTGAGTTCTCTTGAGAAATGCATGAAAATTACTCTTGGTTCCATCTTGAACAAGGGTTTAACTATTTTTTTGACAGCAGTGGCATGTATTTATTTTCAGGTGAAACCAGGAAAGGCATGTCAAGTATTCACAGCATGCAGTGCCACAAAGCGACATAGTAAGCAGGTGGCGCTCTATGTTCTGCCACATATTGTGCTTCATGTGCTGCAAGATGGAACTACAGATGATGTGACTGAGGTAAAGTGGTGTTAGGGCTATCAGCATGTATTTCACATTTTGCCTACATGTGCTTTTTATTCACCGAACATTTATTTCACATTCTTGAATTATTCACTTTCTTGAAGGAATCCAGTATTACAGCTTTCAGTACAGACCTACCTAGAAAAATGAAATTGCCATAGCAGATTGGAACTCAGTTTCTTATTGTGAATTTATAAAAATCACAACAAAAAAGTTTTGTTTTTTTTAAAGTTCAGTAATATTCTTATGAAAAAAAAGTTTCCTTTGAACAAGGTATTCACCTGCAGAATTATTATGGCAGTCAAAATGAGAGAAACAAACTTTATTGTTACATAAAGAACTTCTTTAAAAATGTGTTGGATATGTTGGGCAACTAATCATATTTAAACTGGAACACTGTTATTGGAATAAGGATTCTTAGATAAAGGGAGAATTACTTACATTTGTGACTTGTGAGTTTACATGCTACTAAATGTGGTAAGTTTGCTGCAAATTACTAGAAATTAGGGTCAATTTTACTTTTTTTTTTTTTTTTTTAAGAAATAAGGCAAATTTATGTATGTGTATTGCGTCAGAATGATCAGATGGGAATTTACTCTCCATTTATCAGACTTCAAGCTTTTTAGTTACCCTTAATGAAATGAGCTTTTGCATCTATCAGAATCTGCACTACTAAATCAGTTAGGCTATGACTAAACCAATGTCATGATTTTATACTTTTCATAAACATTCATCAGATGTTTGAGGAACTGATGGAGGTGTTGCGCCATCTGCAAAAACCAGAGTTACGCCAAGAAAGCACATCTAACTTCCATCATATCAGCGCCCAGACAGTCTTTTCCATCCTGGATTACCTTACCATGTGGAGGAATCATCGCATTCAAGTCACCACAGCTAGTGCCTTAGGAATCAAAAGTAAGTGCATCAAGACTGCTCACATCTAGCTCAGATCACTAATTTTATCATGCTTTTTCTATGGATGACATTATTTTAGTATCACAATGCAAAAATCAGGGGTTAATCCCACATTGCTTCTACATTTATTACCTATGTATGATCTATGACCACAAAGTCTGAACACTTGGCAAAAATGAGCAGTCAAGTAATTTTGTTTGATAGTATAATGCTGAATCTTCCCAACAATGCATCAGAATGATTGTCATTACTTGGGTACATCAGCAGAGTAGCAATGGAAGAGTCAATACCTTAAAGAAGGGTCTGCAGTATGGAAATGATCATGCCTCTTTCTTTCATTTTAATATTATTCTGATCACAGAAAGGTTCAAGCTTGTGCTCTCATGAGGTTGACATGTATATTTTTATAAGCAGCTTGTTTGCTTTGCTTTTGTGTCCCAGTGATGTGTTACACTGAATGTTTTTGTTTTACCTTGCCACTACCTGCAGCAGGCTAGTGCTTTTTTTGTTAAATGATATCCACATAAAAAGAAATGCATTGCTCTATCATGAGCTTTGGCTGTTTTTAAGAGCATGAAGTAGTTTGTGGGATTATGGTGTTTTTATTTTCTTTTCAGGATGCTATTATACATCTCAACATGTAAAATTAGTACTTAAATTTCCCATCTGTTCTGAATAACTGTTATCAGCACTGCAGATTTGGGCTGCAGTAATGCTCTTGTGTTAGAATAGACAATGCACCTGTATTGAAGGATGTTATCCCAGGATGTGTGGATGGGAAAAGAGGAAGATCAAAAACTATCTTCCTTGGCAACTCAGAGAGTGAACAGGCAAAAGCAACAGCCAGATTTTCCAGCTAGTTGAATCATAACTAAATGCACCATAACTGTATCTTTCAGCTGGTGCTTATGAGAAAGACCTTAGCTACAAGGCAGTGAATGCATTTCTGGAGAGGATTCCACAAGACAATCTGGCCTGGGCTGCTTTTAACTGCAAAGCTCATACTCGGGCTCTCCGGCACTTTGAAATGTTTGTGGGCAGTCAAAACATTCAGCAGCATCTTGACTTCATGCAGGTAACGCAGAATTGAGATCTAAGTTGCAAGAATGTGAGGAATTGTTTGTCCTGTGAATGAGAGGTACTGGATTTGTTCAGTAAGTGAGGGAAAAAGGGTATTGATTTAACTGACTGGATGGGATATGTTGTAAGAGAAGGCAAGAAACACATAGTAAGGTAACTAAGGGAAGGTTGGTTCCATGGAAGGAGAGAGTGGGATAGGTTTCAGGAGAGGGATGAATGTATGCCATAATGGGACAGCTGAGGATAACTTCAGATAATCAGTATGTGAAATAGTATTTGAAGTCAAGAATAACCAGTTTGGTATGCAGGATATTAGGAATAATCTTGTTATTTAAATTTCTATATAAATTTTCTGATCTGAAAAATTTTCTATTTTTTTTTGTTACTCAGCATCATTTATGTTTATAGAGAGAGCTTGTTATTTTTACTTATTCATAATTAAAATTGCATTGTTTGACGGTTATCTTGAAGATGGTCTAATCTGTGTATTCACAGAGACTGTATGTATCCATGGATGAGCCTGATGGAGTGTTGGGTGTTGCTGCTGTCCGTGAGTCCCATCCCACCCTCATGCAACAGATACTCACACATGAAAGCTTAGGTGAGAGAACCAGGGGCTGTAAATGAGAGGGTGCTGGGGTAGTGACAATTCTGTAGCTTACTTTGTTAGTGGATGATTTATTCAAGGCAATGTGCCTTGTTTCCATGTCATTGAATCGCTTGGAAGTATAAAACATTTCTGATCATTCCACAGATATTGCATGTACAATACATTTACACATTTCATTTGCCCACAATTTTTGGAATATGCTTTCAGCAGACAACATCCTGCATAGCAGGGTTCCTGGGTAAAATTAACTGAAGTAAGAAAGGAGGTGGAACTGAAAATATTTAGGCCTGAACTTAATGTCGCTGGATTATTGTTTTTCTTCCAGGCCAACAGCAAGATGCTCAGGCTTGCTATGAGAGAGCCATACAGATGGAACCTGAGAAAATTTTCCATCATCATGGTCTGCTGAGGAGTTTGATGGACTTAGCTCAGCCGAACAAGGCCCTTGTTCACACAGCAGGGATTCTGGCTGACAGGTGAGCATAGAATACCTGGGACTAGCCTGATTTCATTGCATTTCATTCCAGCTCATCTTATAATAACAGTGATGCAGAGACTAGTTAGGTTATGTTCTAACCTCACAATGTGTCTTTGTAAATTTAAAGAAATGGCTGATCATTATCACAGTACTTTAGTTCATTAAATTTTTTCAAAAATCTGTGCTCTTCCTGTTCTGTATTTGTCAGTATAATTCTTTTGCCTTTCATATTGAATTTCTCTTCTGTGCTGTGCATCATTCCCTTACATATTAACCTGCCCCACTGGAATCACTGATTACAAGCCTTTTTGCAGTGTCTGTGCTTGAGAAATCTTAAACATTTTAAGAGATGACTAGGACCTGTCATGGGAAAGGGATTCTAAACCTTAGATCTTTGCTGAGTTATTGTGACTGGAATGGTGGTTGAAGCTCATAGTAATTTCCCTTTTGGTAATGCTCATTGCTCATTAATAGGACAGACAAGGGATAGGCCTTTGTCCACTGTCAGTTTTGTGAACACAGGTAATGAACACAAAAAGAAAGTGACTTAGGAAAGAAAACAAATTTCTTACTCCACTTTGTTTTCACCATCTTGTCCCGGAGCTAACATCATGCTTTATCCTCATTCATGCAAGGCCAAGATGGACAGCCCAGCTCAATTCTTACCGCATTGAAGCTGCATGGAAGTTGGGTAGCTGGGACAAGCTGGAGGAAGCGCTTCAGGCTGTGAGTCCTAGTATTATATACAGAGATGATATCTTTTAGATTTTAAGAGTATTACCATCTTGGAAAGCCTGGAATGTGATTGTTCTGCAGTATTTAGAAATAGTTTGCAGCGCAGTTTAGTTGTGAGTTACTTTGCTTGGTGAAAGAATTTGCTAGATCAGATGTCACATCTGTTTACCACTATAGCCTTCATATATATGAACCATTCCAAAAAGCTTGTCAAACACTGTTTGTTGTGATTGGTGATCAGTGTGTTACACTCTGAAATGTCCTTTTTTTCCAGGAGACACAGATTCTCTATTTTTCATCTTTGCCCATCATATGAATAAGAATGCCACCCTCAGTGCAGTCTGAGAGGCTTTTCTCTCCTTTATGACATGGCTTTGAGACACAAATTTTTATTTAATGTTTAGCATTTAAACATGGCAAATCAGTTTTAGAGTAATAAAAAGTTAATTAGATTTATTGTACATAGAAATTCATTCACTGGTCTTTTAAGTGGAATGCACAAAATCGGAAAAGTATTATTTTTTTATTTATTTATTTATTTATTCAAATAACCCCTTTATATCGGGGCTGCATCCAAGGAAGATACAATACAAATAAAAGGTGTTAGCTAAGATACAGGCATTTAAGATCATACAAATAACTGTAACATTACAAGCAAACTACAGCAGAGTAAAGAACATCAATTAGTATAAAACTTCCTCTTCTCCCAGGCCTCTAAAAGGAACTGTTTAAAAGCTTCATCAAATTTTAAGAAAGTCTCATTGTTGATGTTGTCATGTAAAATATTTTCTCCTAATAGAATCAACATCTTAGAATAGGGAGGTAATGACATATAAAACTGGAATAGATTAGGGGTATCTAAAAGGTTGTGTTGTAAAGTATTTATGAACTTGATTCTTTCTTCTCTATACAGGGGACATAGGAATGTAAAATGGAAAAGATCTTCTTCACCATAAGAACATAATATACATCGTGGAGAGTCAGTCATACTTCTTGTCAAACACTGTTTGTTGTGATTGGTGATCAGTGTGTTACACTCTGAAATGGGTCATTATTTCTAGTACATGATTACGAGGATCAACTTCTTTAATAACCCGCCATTGCAAATGCTGTTCTTCATTTATCTGACACTTAGGAACGTAAAGCGAACTGTGACTGGCCAGTGCTGGTGGGGAGAATTCTAATGTCTTCGAAGGAGAAGGTAACTTTCATGTGTTTGTTCTGCTGGTGTCTTCGAAAATCCACTTGGCCTGCAGGAAATTTTACCAGTGAGACTGTGGTGCCATACATCTGAGAAAGGAAATAGATGTTTGGATGTGGTATCATTTCAGATAATTATTTCTTTGTTGGTTAGTGTGAATAACAGTTTTGCCTGTCAACAATAGGTACTGTATCGGTGACTTTCTTAGCTGGTTTGTGTTCTGCTTTGCAATTTGGAAGACATCAGTTTTTGGGTTTTTTTTCGTGCGGGGGGTGGGGGGAATAAAAGCTAATTGTACGGAGATTAACACTTTTTTGTCTGAAGGCAGTATTATACCCTGAACTGAAACCCTGTGTTGTTGTTATTATCCTTTCAGCAAGAAAAAGAATTTTTGGAGCAACTTCAGCTGGCAAGGAAAGAGCAAATGGGACCCTTGTCAGCTGCCAGTATGGAGATTGGTTCCTACCACAGGGGATATGAAAACATTCTGAGGTAAATGATATTGAACTCCTAGAAGAATAAATGTTTTTCTGTGATTGGTGGCTATGGTGACAAGCCCTTTCAGAAGCTCTTGTTCTTCCATTGAGAGTGGATAATGAGCAAAGGCTTAGCCAAAAATGTGTTAGTCAATCTAGTGAGTTTCTTCTGCAAAAGTGATAGTGGGTAATTGTCATATTGCTGTTAGCACCTGTGTTCTTTTTAGCTGCTTGCTGGCGTTGGTGAAGTGTGATTCTCTTTATTTCAGCCCAAAAATGGCCACATTTCTCCTGTTAACCAAACAGATGACTGCTAACCATGGTAGATGTATCACTGTGATGTTCCAATGATGTCTTGATTTCCTATTGTACTCACTGGTTTTGTTATATTACAGGCTGCATATGATCAGTGAAATAGAAGAGTTCTTCCATGTTCTTGTGGACTTTCCTGAGACCAAAGACACAACAAGTGATATTATCATGCTGCCAACAGCCACAGACCTTCTTACCCACTGGCAAGCCAGGATACAGATGGCTCAAGTAAGACTGTCAAATGAAACACACAACTGGCAGATAGCACTGTGCTAATAAAGTAGTGTATCTCGTAAGGCCAAAACTGACATCACCTGTCAATTCATTATTGAGGTCAAGTGCTCACCTGACATGACTTGAGTAAAAAAAAATGAAATTTTCTGATCCACTGTGGTAAAGATACTGCATAAATATGTTGCATGCTCCATTTATGCAGATGATTTATATTTTTGATAAGTTTTTTTTTCCCCCTGAAATCAAGGAGATAGAAGTAGGCCATTACATCAGTGAAAAAGTGTAGGCAATAATGATTTTGTGGGAAGGGTTTTTGTCGCCAGAGTATGTGAAGTGATGTTTGATTCGGCCTCAAGGTAGCATTGTTCCAAGAATATTGCAAAGTTATAAGTTTTGAGATAAAAACACTTGGCAAATGAAGCAGTTAAGCAACATTACTGAGGATTGACATGGGAAATGTAACAGAGTATTGAATGGGGAAAAAAGGGTCACATGCTGTCAGATAAATCATTACACAGTGTCCTGACAGCTGAAGATCATGATTAATTTTACCCATTACTATTTCTCAAACAGAGTTTGCCACAGATTTATTAGGTGCCAGAGTGAGATTGTTCTGTATCATTTAAAATTTTTTTCTCCACTTTGAAAATATCTTATCCCCAATGATCATGTTCTGTGACGCAGAGCTCATTCCGCACACAAGAACCCATATTAACCCTAAGGCGGACGCTCCTGTCCCTGGTCCAGAGTGAAAAGCAGCCAGGTTTGGATACACAGATTGGCAGTTGGTGGCTGTGGAGTGCTAAAGTAGCCAGGAAGTAAGTGAGGATTGAAATCAGAGGATTGAAGCCTTTACGTAGTAATATTGTTTTAACTTTCTCTTGCTCTTGTGCAGTCTGATTCTGAAAATTTCCTTTCCATATGAGAAATACGTTTATGGCTCATTTGAATTGAGTGACTTATCACCAGTTATTGGTGATGTTAGACCTTTAGAATCTAAGATAAGATAAGATGATATTTTATGGTCCAGAGGCATATTGGATTCGCTTTGCGTGACATTTTCACAGTATTTCTTAACAATATTACATTTCACATACGTGCATTAAGGGGAAAAAATATACTGAATTACAAAGGTGCACCACGCCCACTACATGCACACACTCATTCATATATAAAGTCACAATATTCTTTGACAGGGGAAGATGGAGGTCTGAACCGACAATGACTCAAACAAATCTCAAACAATCCCTCAAACAAAATTGAAAATAAGTCTGTTGTAGATGTCCACCTACAGTATGTTTGGAATGAATGGCCACACACTGAAATGTTTCTACAAAATTTATTTTTCACACGTGATGTTTATGATCCTACAGAGCAGGGTACCTGCAGTCTGCGCATGGATGTCTTCTCCAGGCCAGTTCCTACAACCTGCCAGAGTTTTACTTGGAAAAAGCTAAATGGCTTTATGCAAAAGTAGGTCTTGTCTCACACTGGCTGGTTTCTGTCTCTGCCATAACCTTCTCCTTGGCTCTCCTCCTTATTTCTCTAGAGAAAGTAGATGTTTTTTTTTAGTCATTGCACCGATCTTTATAAGTTCTGAAACTGAGATTGTTCCATCTGATTAACTGTTGTTAGGTACCAAAGGTATTTGTGATACTCATAAAAAAGTATTCCTATTAATGGATACTGTGAAATAACCTTCAATTTAAAATACATGTCCTGTTTCAGGGAGAATCAGATGCTGCAATCTCTTGCCTGGATAAGGGCATTAGTGAGCATTTTGGTAGCATATCGGACTCTGGCAAGAGGGACAGCCTTAACAGCTCACTGAAGGAAGTCTATGCCAAGGTGAGAGCCCTCCAAACATTTCAGCGGTTTTATTATCCTTCCAAAGCTAACCTATGAACTTTAGACTATTTCTTGTGGAAAACTAACTTCTGTGAAATCTTTATTAAAGGGATCCATTACCTTTCCGTTTTTGGTTATAGAGCCATTTTAAAAGTGCTGCATAGTGCATTTTTTATACTTAGTGGGTGGCAGTCGTAAAGAAAATAAAAAATACAGTCGTTACTTCATCACCACATTTTACACAAGTAACTAAGACACAATAATGCACATAATTACAGAGGCATTTTGTTTGTTTAAATTTTATTTCCCATTAAGAGGCAGCCTTTTTCCTTTGTTTGAAGTAACTTATCTTTGAGACACAAGTATTGAAAATACGCTTGTATGTATGTGCTCTTAGGTGTCTTAAGTACATGTTCTGGGGGCTGGGATCATTATGCACTAATATTTGACATCCTACTCCTCACAGTCACTATTGCTATATGGCAAGTACAGTGAAGAGACCTCGAACTTGGAGACAAATTCCATTGTCAAACTGTACAAGGATGTCATTGATGTTTGTCCAGAATGGGAGGATGGTCACTTTCATCTGGCCAAGTACTATGACCGTGTTATGATGACCATCATTGATGATAAGGATCGCATTGAGAAACAAGGGTAAGGCAGTGTCATTTTCTTAGCCCTTTTTCTGACACTCTGCAGTCCATTTCCTTGATTCTTTAACACCTACAATGTGTCGTATTAATTTCCCCAGCCTAATGTCTCATCTGACTCGGTATTCACTTAATGGGTATGTTTATTCTTGAAGCTATCCTCATTTTCTCCCAGTACACCACCCCCTAAGCCTGTTATCTAGCTCTTGATGTAATGCACAAACTATATCCCCAGTGAGTTTATCATCCTTGTGGTGCGCAATTTCGGTCAGTCTCTGAAACATGGCAACCAGCACATCTACCAGTCCTTACCTCGTCTGCTCAGTCTGTGGCTGGACTATGGCACATCGGTGGTGGAGGGTGAGAAAAGGGACAGGGGGAAACAAACACATAAAGTTCAAGTCCAGAGAACAGTTCTTAAGCGGATCAATACGGTGAGGATCTCACAAGTCTTCTTTGCGATATTTCTGCTAGCAGATTATATTAACTTGTTTCCAACAGTCTGCCTACACGGAAATTTGAATTTTTATGTCCTATTACACTTTGTTCCAGTACACCTTTTTCTAATATATTTGACTAAAATGTCACAGCTGTCATTGGTTTGTTTCCTTTTCCTTTAACACTTTTCCTCCCATTTGCGCACGAAGACAAAAACCTTCACATTCACATTCTTCAGAAACAATATGACGAATATCACTAAGTTGCTGTGTAATGTGACGGTGATTGGTGATATATGAAGGAGAAGATTGGTAATTACCAATGCCAAGTGGCAATGTTTAGAAAAAATTGTTTGCAGCATCTTTATATGCTGTTGACTGGTTTTCCTTAAAAATGGTCTGAGAAAGGCAGCTGAGGAAGATAGGAATGCTCAGGAAGGCAGCTTGGATTGGAATTGGTTAAAATATGCTGACTGTAATTGCATTTCCCTTGGAGATTCATGATTGCTGAGTTTAAGTAGTCTAGATGGGCAAAGATTGCAGGATATTAGACCAGGAAGTTAGTCCTGTTGTTCCGTTTTCTCAGATAAGCTTGCTTTGTCCAAGAACGTTTGAAGTGGGACCTTTTTCTTGGCAAATTCCATTTATCGCAATATTTGAAGAGGTCCCTATTCAGGAAATTTTGTGAACTTTTATAAGTCACTGAAATGTCTTTATAGGGAAGTTGCTGCCAGTCTGATTACCTTTCAGGAAATACTAACTTATCTGTACAGATAACCTGGACTCAAAAGATCTGTACAGTCACATAAGAGTGCATAGTTTCATTTGAAATCTTTTACATGTGTGAAAGGTTCATCTTTTGTCTGTCACAGAGCTTAAGTTGCACCTTTGTTAAAACTCATACTCTACTTGCCAATCTTTGCAAAACATGTACAGCTAATGACATTAATGATGAAAGATTCACTATTTATTTCTGAAATATTATTATGAATGCTAGCCATGGCTTTTGCATCGAAGTTAGTAGTGTTATGATATTTCATGAAACCAACAATATATCCTATTCACTCTCACCAATCCTCAGGCCATAGAGCAGCTAAACCAGCAGTTGGCGCCTTACCAGATGTTCACAGCATTCCCCCAGCTCATCTCCCGCATATGTCATGCTCAGCCAGAAGTCTTTCAGCAGCTTGAAGTGAGTAGACATTTGGTTCCAACAGGATGTTCCAACCTTTGGCTGTGCCTGGCCCATCCATGGTTATACACAGGCATGCTTCAGTCAAAACCATTGTTTTCTTCGTTTTGACAACTCTCACGATTTTATCTATACACTTTCAAAGCAACCAAATTTATCACAGTCAGAGAGTTAAGGAGTTCTTGTAGTCATCAGTGACAAAACATAGTGTGTCTCTCAAGAAAAGTCTCACATATGTCTGGTTTCCTATGTTTTCTGAGGTTAACCAGGTAGGAAAGTGGTGGTCTCAATAATTAATTAATTCAATCCATGAGGGTTCCTGAATAAACCAGAGAGGTGTAAAGATTACAGAAAGATTAGGCCACATTACTTTGTGCACTACCATTGGAATATCACTGGAAGGAGAATATGCTTTGGTCTTAAGTCTCAGCAAAAGGCATCATTTTTTCAGATCTAAACAAGACATTGCTCTTAACATGTGAGGTGTGACATTCTGCTATTTATAAACGTTATCACTGTTTTATGCACAGTTTCATCTTTATCTTCTGCCTATGTTCACAGGTAATTATCTCAGATCTTCTGGTCAAATACCCACAGCAAGCCATGTGGATGATGATGGCAGTGTCCAAGGTAAGAGAAACCTTTGCGAGTTGGATTAAGTTGGTCCAGCTGATTGAAATGAATAATATTCATATGTAACATAGTGGATTGAACTGGTTCTTGTGTTGAAAGATCCAGTAATAGTTATGCAGTTTTTATGCTCTGAAGATAAGTCAACATGCAGATATGTCAGAATATCTTATCAGTCCATGTTTCTGTAACTTGCTTTTCTTCTTCCTTCAGTCATCATACTCTATGAGAGTGAGGAGATGCCAGGATATCTTTACAACAGCCATGTAAGTTTTTAATATCTGTCACACTGTATTCACAGGTAATTACACAACAATAATTGATCTTTCTGTGCTGCTTTGGTATTAAGATAACAGATGTCACTTGACAGTGCATACTGAAAGCACGCTATTGTGATCATAAAGACTTAAAGGACATCTGTAATGCAAAATTTTTCTGGTGTTATTATGTATGTCGTCATGCTGAGCCAGTTCTATGATGTTTGCCCTAGTACACACTCCTGTGAAAACAGTATCACTGGGCACTTAAGCAGATGTGCTGACTAAAATTACTGAGATTAACCATTTGCAAGTTTTTTAATCTTACTGATATTGTCTTACTCCAAAAATAAATGCGATCAGTACCTATGAGAAAGTACTCCAAAACTGTCATCATGAGACTTGTCTATTAGTGAGATGCTTATGGAGGTGGGTCTGTTGAGTTTTATCTTTAATGTCTATCATAAAACTAATGCAAAGACTTATATCAACAGTGGAAAGGATGGAAATTTGGCCAAGTTTATTCAGGTGAGCAATTTTTGTTACAGCAACTTTTATTTAGTCTATTTTTTTAAACATTTTGGTTTTCATTTGTAGGAAGCTTAGCCACACACAGAGCATAAAAGATAAAAATAATCATGCATATTTAAAGATCATCATTCAACTACAGTTGAGTATGCTTAACTCCAATTCACTGGGACCACCCCAATGAATTGGAGTAATCAGACTTCGATTCACGATTTCCAAGGCGAGTCAACCGTATGCGAGCGAGCACCCTGGGGAGGTCACGAGGGCAATTCAACAGGGGAAGTAACTAAAGATGGCATATTGGGGTAGGATTTTAAATGGGATTATTTCTTTTTATAAGAAATCGCTCTGAGTAGTAGATTAATAGATGAAGAAGCTGCCACTTTTTCCACTTGGTCCCGCTTTTTCAAGATCGTAGAAAGCGTGCTAGCGGGAACGCCATACTTCTCAGCTATGACATTCTTCGACATCGCACCTCTGTCGATTTCCTGGAGCATGTTAATATTCGACTCAATGGAAAGAGTCTTGAGGTTTCTCTTCACGGGACTAGACGAAGCCATTATTTAGAGGACAAATTCAACTTAATTCAAGTTGAAAATGATAAAGATGAGTCAGTGGTACGCGAGCAAGCGAGCACACAGGGAAGGTCACGAGGGCAGCCTCTTGTTTATTTACCGTCACAGTGCAATGAGCCAGATGCGTTGTATATATACACTGCTGCCGAGATGTTTAATTATCGATCGATTTTTCAGCACCGCCGAGCCCTCCCGCATTCTCTTTCCCCTACTGTCTTATTAGCGGTGGTGTTTTAATACACACGCCCTACTTATTGTGCTGCGGCTAGTGGTACTCGCAGTGTCCAGTTTTATTGCCTCTCTCTATCCGCGGCACCGTCTTGTTTGACTTTCAAGGCGCCGGCCTTGTTTGGCACTACACGGGGAGAACGCCAGGAGGTGATTTTGCCTTTGTGACAGCGGTGGACAGTTGGAGTAATCAGAAATAGGCGTTAATTACTTCTTGTTATGCAAAGGCAATTAATAGAAGCAAAGAAGAAAAAAAACCTATTATAATTTCTCTTTCTTTCGACTAATAAGAAATTGGAGGTATCCGATTTCGACATACATGGACTCAACTGTACATGTTTTGGGGCTGAGGGGAGCATAGCAGGAAAGTGTCGAACCAGCAGCTGGTGCCTTACCATATGTTCACAGCATTCCCCCAGCTCATCTCCCGCATATGTCATGCTCAGCCAGAGGTTGTTAATAATTTCATTCATTCCTAACATAGTTTGCAATAGAAAATATTCTCTAGAAAATATTCTCTAAAACTAGGCATTACGTGTATATAATACGAAACATTTAATTCCAAATTTTTTAACACAATACTCCTTCCCTAAAGAACAGATTTGTGTCAGCTGAATACAAAATGATCACAACCACATAGGCGAAATCACCATAGACAAAAACATTATAAAAATAAAGAAGTAATGAAGAGATCAAACACAAAGACAATATGACAGAAATAACAAAAACATAACTTTAACTGCCATTTAAAGGATGGCATGTTTAGACTATAGACTCACACGCACACACGCAGAAATATACACACTAACACTCACCTACACACACTCACCCATCCTCATTCACCCATAACATTATGACAGATTACTTGATCTTACAATGTTTAGTGATCACTACCAGTGGCCCATCATGCATGTCTATTTATATTCTTCCCATTGCAAACTGATAAATCATCTAAGCTTTGTAAAACACAGTAGAGCATTTTGCAAAGGGCGATATGATTTGTTATAAGTTCAAACAAGTATTAAAACTTTTGAACAGAACTGCAGTGTTTATTTCTGTGTTTTGTGGTTGTTATGCATGACAATTCTGTCATGTTACATAGACTTGTTTTGTTTTGTTTTGACAAAACATCACATGCGCACTTATTTCTTCTTCCACAGGACTGTAAGAAGTTGACAGATCGTTTGCTGGAGCTGTGTGAGAAAGATTTTGGCACCAGTGCCACCGTCAGCCTCAGTCAGACATTCAAGCCTCTGAAGCGACTGCTGGAGGACAGGTTTGGACTTGACATATCATTCTCAGTTGCCCTGAAAGCTTTCATAATTTACCTTTTAATGAGATTGGCAACTTGATTTTCTTTCTGTCATAAGTTTGCCATGGAAAAGTGTGAGTTGGTAAGTTTATTTAGGATATGCAGTGATGGAATGTTTCAGTTTTACTCACCAAAATACAGTGCTTCTGATATGAAGTTATAATTCTGATGTAATTGTGGTTTTCGTGTATGTTTTGTAAGGCACATTTCAGTCAAAATATAAATCTATAAGACTGTTTTGTATAATGTGGCTTAGTATCTCTCTCTCTCTCTTTCCATCAGCAATTTCAGCCACATCATGCTTCCCCTGCAGTCTTTGGTAGCAGTCAAACTTCCATCTATGGTCACTGATGACATGCATCACAGCCCTTTCCCTGACACTCAGATCTATATACGAGGCTTTGATGACACAGTAGGCAAACAAATCTTGTTTTTTTGTAGAATCTGTTGATGGATATTGTCGTTTATGGATCGTAAGTAAAATTATGTTTGAATCTAAGTTTAGAGAAAATGCCAGTGCTGTTAATGGCAGTACTCTCAGACTCTGGAAGGTAGAGAAGGGATCAGGCAGGCAAACTCAACAGCGGAAATAGAATGGTGAGCATAGAATCAGCATGTGACAAGAACAATCAATCTTCAAATGCTGCAGTATCTGCTGGAGAGGATGGAACACATATGGGGTTACGTTACATGCCATTATGTTGATCCTGAAAACAAGTAACTCACAGATCAAACTGGTATTTCATCTCCATGACTGGGAGGATAGTTGCCATTAGTCTGATCAATTCGTAGGCTCATTTGTGTAGTTGGATCATATATACGTGATAGAGTGCCGGAGAGTCCAGCATATTGATTTACAGTTCTTTTGTCAGTTAGATAGATACAGTTCCTGGAGACAAGTAATGAAAGAATTGGCCAAATGCTCTCTTGCAGTATCAGATACTGAAAGAAGTTTTCAGGGATATAAATTTTCAGGCTTTAGGGGGACTTCAGGCTTTTTATTATGCGTATCATGTTCAGTTCTGAAACTCCATTGCAGGTATTAGATGAACATGTTAGAGTCTTGTAAGTGCCTAATTAAATGCTAAAGAATGCATAGTGCAGAGCACCTGGGCTGCACGTCATCTCAAAATTCATCAAACTTTTAGGTAATTATTTGCAAGTCCTGCCATGTATTTAGGTTTTGCATTATTAAAAATATAATAAAATATTTATAGATCTTTGTAACTTACAGAAGACCATCTTGTTTTTATAGCAAATGTCGCAGTACTCACTGAGTTCTGTAAACTGACATGCTGAATTAAGAGTAACCGTGATGATGCAGAGATTTTTCATAAAGAGATTATTATTATTACACAGTAGCTTACATCATATTGAGCAAATTTTTCCTTTCTACCAGATTGAAGTGTTGCCCTCTTTGCAAAAACCAAAGAAAATCACTATGATTGGAAGTGATGGTCAGCGTTACGTCATGATGTGCAAACCAAAGGTAAAACTGTTCTCACTCATGGAATCATTATGAGGCGGTTGCATCTCCACTTCAGTAACTTACAAATTTATTTCTTATGCTGTCTTGGTGCAAGTATTCAGTGCACATGCAAATGTTCTAGTGATTGTTTTATACTTGTATCACTGTAATGCCAGTTTTCTCAGGCTATGATAGATTGCAAGGAAACAAAAGAGGATATTTATTCTGCCCTGAGTAAAGACCAGATACCTTAAAAGAGTCCTTTAGGAAGACACAGATATTATCTTGAATGTCATGCTCCGCAGGATGATCTGCGAAAGGACTGTCGACTGATGGAATTCAACAATATCATCAACCGCTTCTTGAGGCGGGATGCAGAATCCAGGAAAAGGCGACTTTGTATCAGAACTTATGTGAGTTCTTTGAGTTTATGCTTTTCTTGTCCAGTTCAGCATATCAGCATTTAATGTCATGTTGATGTAATGAGGCAAAGTGAGTCTTAGTTTGTACAGGCAATTTAGATCTATCACTGTAAAATCAAGATTTTATTATTTTGACTTGCTGATCTGGACTAGATAAACTTTTTATAACTCACAAATGATTAAGGTGCAGTGGTGATGGTAAATATCCTATTAGAACTTCATAAATTGATGTTCCTTTTCTGTTTTGTGCTAACCTTAGGAAGAAAAATTATCTTTTCTTATGGACCTTATACTTTTAAATAAAACAGAATTGTGATTGAGAGAATGAAAGTTTGACTCCGGAAAAAAAAGTTCGTAATTTGGATGTTATTTCTTTCCTAGACGGTGACACCTCTGAATGAAGAATGTGGGCTGATTGAGTGGGTGAACAACACAACTGGCTTGAGACACATTCTGGTCAAACTGTACAAGGAGAGAGGATGCTATATGACAGGGAAAGAGCTCAAAGCTGTCATGCCAGCCCTACATTCAAATGTGGAGTGAGTAGTCATTAAGTGGGTCTTGAATTTGGGGGTGTTACCAAGTCATTGAAAAGGAGTGGTATGGGTGACTACTGTTGTGGTGAGAGCAGTGCTATGATTTGGACTCATCTGTTGATCAGAGTAGATTATGTTAGATTCCATAAAATGGTAAAGTGATAATATTATGGAATTTCAGATCACAACAGCTTGTATGTGTGATGTGAAGGCAACTCTGTCAAATTGAGACAAATGATGGCTTATATTCAGGAAGGATGGAAAAACAGAATCTCTCTCTTCACAGAACCATGAATTGATGATGTTTAGTGTTTCATGTACTGTTGTGTAATTTTGATCAGAACAAAGATGAAAGTCTACAAGGAGAAGCTGCTTCCTCGCCATCCATGCCTCTTTCCAGAGTGGTTTTTGAGAACATTCCCTGACCCAACAGCCTGGTAAGTGGTGGAAAGACATTCATGTCATTTTCATATCCAGTGTGAAGGTCTTTATTTTTTTTTTTTTTTGCATAATTCTAAAACACAAATAAATCATAGATTAAGATAGTTCAGCATTCTTTTGTCCGTCTTCTAGAGTTTTGTAGTTAATATGACAAAGATCTTAGGGGATATGTACAATACATTCATATTTATTTAACATGCAATTCATAATGTGTTGCTGCTTAAGAAACTTGTATTCATAATTACACTATTGAACACTATTTTGGCTGCCTTTGTCCATTAGGTACAGTGCCAGAGTTTCTTATGCTAGGACAGCTGCTGTGATGAGCATTGTGGGCTACATCTTGGGGTTAGGAGACAGACATGGAGAAAACATCTTGTTGGACTCCAATACTGGGGACTGTGTCCATGTGGATTTCAACTGCCTATTCAACAAGGTAGCACACTTGCCCTAAATTGTGTGGTGTATGTTATTTCACAGTTGCTCACGGGGATGGCAACTTGTTGAAAAGTTGAAGGAAACTGAAAGTCAAACTGGAAAGTAGTACACTTTCATAAGGGATCAAGTAGAAACAATGACAAAACAATATCAGTTTTGAACGGAGCCCTTATATTAGCCGTGCTGCCATTTCTGATTGTATTATCACCATGCATATTAAATCTTTTAGGCAGCTGTGACTTAGAACTTCACATCAACATGTGGTCTCTTGTGTTGTTGAGTGTTTATTTGGTGAAAAAGACTGCCTGAAATCCAAGAGGATCCATATTAGACAGGCAGAGCTACACACAGAGTGAAAAAATCTACAGGAGAAGTAGTAGGTTTTTCTTGGATGTCACAACGGGAGACTTGTACTCCTAAAATGCATCAGTTAGCATGTAGCAACATGCAGTCAATAAGTACAGCTGTCATGGATACTCAGAGAAAAGTAGTGTACTTCACATGGAGACATAGGAGGTCTCTTTCAGTGATGTCACTTACTGTATATGGATTAGTACTCCTGCAGATTTCATATTTTATGGAGTTACTCATAGTTATGAGTGTACCTCTACATCAATTTCATGCTTTTTGCATGCCTGAGTTATTGCATTTTTGTCTTCCTCAGGGTGAGACATTTGAATGGCCTGAGCGAGTTCCTTTCAGGCTGACACCCAACATGACAGCAGCCTTGGTAAGAGAAACTATTGTTTCAAACAGAGAAGTCTAGGTTTTGTCATCTCATTTGTAACCAGTAGGACTGCTTCGATTATACATTAAAATTGCCTTTAGAAAACTTATTAGTTATGTGGTCTTATCTGTTTCCAGAAGGACCATTTCCAGCTGTGGTTGAAGTTAAAGTACAATATAAATGGTCAGGACAAGAGAAGGGGTGAACACTCTTCATATTGCATGATACAGTGGAATCTGCAGATGTGAATTCACTTGATGTGAATTTATGGATGAAGTGATTTATTGAGGTCCAGATCTATTTCTTTGTTTTTATATGGATGAAATCAACTGCCTCGACTTAAGGAAACTATGAATCGCAGAATTGTCTCCACATTGCTGTGGTAAGATTAACTACCATAATCACAAACTCATTTTTGGCGCAAAACACCTTTGGTCTGAGTGGAATGAGTATCAATATGTATCAATATGTTAGGAA
>JAWQUT010000006.1:1317738-1375915 GCA_033807755.1 Ellobium chinense
TTTTTCAAAAAATCATAAAACACACATTATGAGAGATAGACAATTGTGCTTTGGCATGTGTATTGTTATTATGTTGTTAGTGGTTGTGTTCAAAAGGCATTGCAATTGGTGAATTATCTTAGATTTTATTGGGTTTTGAAAAAACCTGAAAACCTTCAGTCTGTGGTGCTTGTACATAGTAAAATCCTTCAGTCCTCAGTGAGTTAAGAGGTCTTCAGCACAAAATTGGTAATGGTCTATGTATAAAAATTTCACAGAATTACTGAGATCAACATCAAAGTAACCACAGTCGATTTTTTTAAAAGATGCTTTTTGCCAAACTGTGATCATACAAGAGAATAAAGTAAGAATAGGTCTATATTTGTTTAGTGTGATTGTTTTGTTTTGCCTCTTCATCCCATATAGTGTCCTGAAACCCTTCATCTACGACCCTCTTGTAGAATGGAGCAAACCAGTCCGTGGTCAGAGGACAAATGCAACAGACTCTGGAGAAATTAACAATGAACAGGTACAATTATTGGGACATCTTATCAAGTTTTCATAAGGACATTGCTTTATCTGCAAAACCTGACCAGGAGATAATTACAATCACAATTTTTTGTTTGCTTTCCTTCATGTAAGGGCTCATATTTGTGCTTTAACAAAAGCCCTGAGGCTTTTTTAACTGAGAACTTGATCGCCTTGCCGCTGTGATGGGTAATGTGCTGTGTTTTCCTTTATAAAATAAGGATCAGGCAGTTCCAACCCATTTCTTAAAGAGTCTTGATCCTTTCTCTGCACTGCTTTTGAAGTATGTTGTCATGAACTGACATGGCAGTTTTTTGACTATGACTAATAAAAACAGTTTTTATTTCCTTCTTTGTCTCTCCTAGGCCTTGAGTCATGTACAGAACATAGAGGACAGAATGAGAGGCATCCTGAAGACTAAAGCGAAACCCCGGTGTTTGCCCTTGTCTATAGAGGGCCATGTGAAGTACCTCATCCAGGTGAGCTGTTAAAGCATTAGCTTCTGATACATAATTTTCCTTATAGGATAAGGATTTTGGGGAATATTCAGGGGAATATTCAGTTATATGCAAGTTAATTCCACTGATGTCAAATATTGTTATTTTCTGTACATTGTTTACCAAATGGACAAGTCTAAAAGATCTTACTTTATCATTTCTTTAAACGATTTCATTCATTTGAACCTAAGCTTCATATAGCCTTAGCTTCAGCTGTGCTTTTACGTCTCACTGAAAAATTTGTGAAATATGCATTTTGTCATCTCTATGTATCAGACTAACCCACTGGTAGAAGTATTATTTCTGTAACATTTTCTGAAATTGTATCTTTCTTTTCCTGGGATATAAAATAGAAGCAAATATCAATAAATATCAATAAATATTAGTAGCTATTTAGTACACACTGTCAAACATTACTACCCCAACTGATGCACCATATTTTATTTCAGGAAGCAACCGATGAGAAGAACCTGTGCCAGATGTACATTGGCTGGGCTGCTTATATGTGAAGGCCGATATGGGTGCTGTTTTCAGTGGAGAGGATAAAAACCAGGCACTGTTTGAGGCATTGTTTTTCAGCTTTTTGTGCATTTGTCATGTGTATGTGGGCGTGTTCATATCATGTAGGCGTCATCACAGAGATAACAGCACACACAGCACACACAGACACAGAATAAAAGATATAGTTCTAAGCCTCACCCTTCAGAAATTGAACCTGAGAGTGTTGCATAGTCTAATTGTTCATGTGATTCGTGATAACATTAAATCACATTGTGACACAATCAGAAACAGGTCTGAAGATGGAATGAGCCAACTAGAGTTGTAGCTTAACAAACTTATTAGTGGGGTCAACATTTTTCTTTTTGGGGCAGGGGGGGATGGGGTTCAAGAAATAGCTGAAGTTTAAGTGTCTCAGATTCAAGTGAAAATAGATATTTCATCCACTGTATACAGCGAGAAGGGAGGAGGGGTACTTGTTCTAATTAATTAGAATTATGACTCCTTTTGTATGGCCTTTTCACACTTCTGTTAATGTGTAAAGATGTAAATATGGAATGTATGTGAACATACACCGTGTGAAAGGAACACTTGATTAACAGCTGCATGTTTCAAATGGTCAAGTCAGCTGGAGATATCAAGTGCATTGTCATCATGCTGTAGGTTATCTTGTTTCATTTTTTTTTCTGTACTCTGTAGTCACAAATCATATTGATTTTGATATGTTGTTTTACGGTGCTTTCCAACTTCATAATGTGATCTCCTTTAGGGCAGCTGAACAAAAAGACCATTAACACTTTGTGTATCAGGATCGCAATTTTCCATTCCATTTTCATCTCATCTTAATGTATCAGTGATGCAAAAATGCATCAAAGTTATTCCACAAATTTATGTCATAAGTGGGGCATGGGACTTTAAGGTTAAGTTGATAAGAATGTGGTAACATAAAGTGTTTATGAACACTTCTTTGCCAAACACCCCAAGTATTGAGCTTTGCTAGTGCAAGTGTACAAATATTTTTAACATCAAAAAATTCAGTTTGTAGTATTCATAGCACAAAAATATCTCCGAAGTTTGCTTTATTGATTTTAATTTTACATATTTGTGTAGTGCCATTTACATTGATTTAGTTGATATGAACAAGAAAGTGGACATGACATTCATGCTGTTTCAGTTTCTGTGGTCTGGATTTTATATACCTTACAAAGATGATTGTATTTTGTAACTTTTCTGATGTTTCAACAGAGTTCTTTTTGCAGGGCTGTTTTACTAGTACTGATACCACTGGTACTGCTTACTTTCAGTGTTGAAAAGTAGTACTCTGTAATGGGTGCGGTTGTAACAGAATCCTGGTTTAGCGGACATATTCTCACACTGTTTCTCCTTTTCCTCCTTATTACTGCTAATTTATAACACAGCCTGTTCATAGCAGGAATAGAAAGGCTAAAGTTGGGCTGTCACCAGATAACTGTCTCATCCCTGTACAAGTTACTGCAAAGATGAGGTGATTTGAAAGCCGACACTTGAGGAGTGAAATTGTCATAGCTTGTATTTACAGGTTGACACTAGGAGCTATCGTGGGTTACATCAGTGATAGACAGTGATTACATGTAACATCACCGATGAGAATGCTTTGTTCAGGCTACCTGTGGTCTGCATATACCATTTAGGGAACAGTCTCGTTAATAATAATATTTTGAAAAACCCGACAACCTCATTATTAGCAAGATTCACTATAAAATGGTGCCTTGTGTCCTTGCCACTGGTCAGTGTAGCTCTTGTGATTTTTGTTTGTTAATGCAGAACCAAAACAACTAATAATATGCTGGAGTTAATCATTACTGTCTCATAAATCACTACATTGAACTGTTTTGTTTCCTGTCCACAAAGAAAGCTGTGTTCCTGTAAATATATTGCACATTTTGTTATGGAAAACACTGACTTTTGTTTCGTCTTTGCTCTCTGGAAAGTTACTTGAGTTGCGTTGTGTGTTTTTAATAAAAGATATTTTTTAACAGAGATAACGTTTTGTATGCTCTGATTCAATTTTTATTCTCAAGGTTTGGAAAATTTGTAGTAAATTGCATAGTTACTCCCTTTCATTGGAAGCAGCTGGTGCAAACAAGGAATATTGTCACAAAAAACTCATATGAACATCCATTGTTGTTCTCTATCAGTTTAAATTTTGACACAAGCCTATCCACTTGAACAGGTTTATAACAGACGCATATGTAATAAACTAAGGTATTATTATAAAATGTTTGCAAGGTCCTAGCATTTTCTAATCTATTTTTTTTTATACTTATAATGAAGAGACATTAACATTTATCTAAAAAACACACCGGTTATGAAGCATTTCGAAAGCCCCTGCCACTTCTTATTTTGGATTAAACCACAGCCTCTCATTTGCAATAAATCAGAGCCCCCCCCCCCCCCNTTCAAGAATATATAGAGATTTAAGATATGAAATCGCAGTCACAATAATGATATGTGAACATGTCACAATTTCTTTGAAGCATTAGTGTCACGGTTAGAACATCTACTAAGAGAGGAGGCGGTACTGTTTGCATTATACAGCCCTGAGAGAAAGAAAGGATAGGATTAGGAGCAAGGAAATGAGTGGAAAAAGGCTATGCAAAACTGTTGCTGAAAACATTAATTTTTAATTTTATGGACAAGATCATAAAGTCAACAGGTAACAAAGCATGTCAAAATCATATTCTGTGATGAAAGTCTCACACATCCAGTGAAAAAATGAAGTTACAGTTTGGCCAGAAAACTGAAAGTCATCCTTGTCATACAACACTCAATCAAGTACCTCCTTACCAAGTGTCTGCACACAAGCATTCAACAAATCCTTGTTCTGCTCACCTCACTCATTTACATGGTTAAACAAATGTCATTACATTCACACAGAATTTATACAGATACAGCACCCAAAATATATGCTACAACTCAATTTTAAAAAAAATAAAAAAATTGCAGAGTTCTCTGATGCTTCAAGCTATTACAAATCATTAGCACATCATGAACATCCCCATACTAAAGGTGTCTGCTTTGGTTTGAGACATTTTTAAAAAACTTGTCCAACAAAGTAAATGGTAAATATTGAACATATCTCCCATTCAGTAACTTGACTAGAATTCTAATGGTGAAAGGAAAAAAATTAATAGAACATAGATTCATGTCAATGACGTACTGCAGCTTTTAATGTTAGTTACATTTTAGTCATGCAGAAACCTCTTATAAAATTTTGCCACAATACTGAACTCAAACAGGACTCTGATTAACATGAATAAAATTAAGTCATAAAAAAAGCTGATGATTCACCATTCAGTTGTTTAGAATTCTCTCACATAATTTTGACACTGCTGAATTTAATCAGGATTCTGATATACATAACTAAGTTATCAAAAAGTTGATGATTCTCCCATATAAGTTTGACATATAACCTTACCTAAACAGGCTTGAAATACATGCCTATCACTAAGGCATAAAAAAACTTTTTGCATGTTGTTGCAAAGCTTTCTGCAGCCCACAGGTCATCTGCTGGACTTGACTGCCATCTGTGAGGTGGAAGGTCCTGGCTGCCTGCCTAAGGAGGTTGATGATCTGGAGAGGCCACTGCATGATCAGTTATGACTTTTACTGTCCCAGTACATGAGTGACAAAACAAATTTGATTAAAAAATATGTGTGTTTTGCTTACCGCAAGATGTATTGGAAGGACACATTTCGTGGTAGGAGTTGGCAGATCAGAAAGACAGTCTCAATCATTAATTCATTAACATTTATTTCTGAATTACTATCACTATCACTTTCTGATGATGCACTTCTAGGCCATTAACAAGACAACCACATTATATTAAAAAATAATTAAAATAATGCTTAAGCTACCTTAATAATGTTGGAACTTTAAAGAAATTTTCAAGCAAGTTTTTGGTATGAAAACTCCAAAATTATATCCCAAAATATGACTTGCCATTTTTTTCTTTTGTTAATTGCAATGTATTTGATTAAATCGTTATAGTGCAACACAGCCTATAAGACTCTACTTCTGTAAAAGGAAATAAAGTGTAAAACTGGCCTATTGATGGTAAAGCATACTATTCCTCTCAGGTCATGGCTAGAATAACACTGCTTAAAAAAATGCAAATAACTGTCTAATGTGAGCACTGGCAGGAAAAAACATTGCTTAAAAAAAAGACAAAAAGAAAACCTAGCACAACATACCTTGCTGATGATACTGGTGGCTTTCTCTTGGCAAAACCGGAAGTTGCTGCAGTGGTAGCAGTATTCTGAGCTCCGGGGGCTTTTCTGAAAGATAAATTTGCAGGGTATAAAACATAACCAGTATCCCTATAATAAGAGAGCTCAATATCATTTCTACAAAATTTCCGTGACTACCTGTTGCAAAGCAGGCTCTGAAATCTTCATTATATCTTAAAACCCTATGAAAGCTAACAGTGAAGGTTCAATATCAATCACTATAGGAAATTATCCTTGACTGCATATTAAAAATTCTCTGTCCGGAATCTTCATTGTCTTAACAAGAAAAAGGATAATCTCACAAAAACTTATCACTTCAAATGCTTTCACTGTCCTCAACCCTCTTGAGATTACTTTTTTTGTCTTAGAATTACCAGCAAAATATACCTTTAAAGGTAATCTGTTAAGTCTGACAATAAAAGCCTCAAACTGATGTGACTAACAAAGAACAGTGCTATCTCAGTCATATGCAAAGCTACATCATGCTCTTCAAACTGAAAACTGATATTCCTCCACTGTGTTGATGATGGCATTGCCGCATATATTAAATGTCAAGAACAAAATTGATGCATGTATGGTGTCTGTTTTCTGTGATATTTGAATGTTACATCTTCATATTCTTACTTGCGATCACTCTTTCCCTTAAAAATCTTGTTTAGGTCAAGGGGTGAAGCCAGTGTTTTGCCACTAAATTCACTGTGAGCAGCAGGGTCTATCACTCCCTCTGTGTCCACTTCTAGTCTAATGGGAGCATACACGTTGAACCATTGCTGTAATAGTAAAGAAATCAAAAACATCAACCACCAATGATAAAATCAGCAGAATCTACATTTTGTTCAACACTTCAGTGATGTATTTATAATGCCCACAGAATTCAGTGAAGTTTCCTCTAAGGCGCTCAGACAAGTAAATCCTCACTCAAAACATATAGGCTGTGTTTTCAGGGTATACACACAACCCAATATCTAATTAAAAACCATCTGTTTATGATTTTCCTGAAAAGTTTGATTTCAAACATTTTCACATATATATATATCAATAACCTGAGTTGTTTGTTATTAGTAAAGGTCCATGGCTTTGGCTAACAAACAGAAAGTACTTAGGCACTGATGTATCAAAAGACATCATATTAAGTACTGAAAGCCCTTAGAAAGTATCCAATAACCAGACAAGCCCATAACATCAGAGGAGGTTCTGTTCATGGTAATGATGATGATGATAAAGATGATGTTGCAATGGTTGTGCAGGGAGCAATGGGATACTGACAGTGTGTCTCTTGTTTATGACTGCTGATCACATAAATACTGAATACTTCCTAATGATATTCATTATAGCTGAGAAATTCAGCTTGTACGAAGACAATACTTCTCAACAAGTTTTGACAATTCATTAGTTTTTACTTTTCTGTGCCAGAAATCCCTGAAGTCATGCACATTTTTATCTTTTGGCACTTAATGAACTTTTAAACTGCTTCTGTAATTTAAGATACCTAATAAAATCTTACCTTTGAGTGTGGTGGAAGACCAATATCAGAAAAGGCAAACTGCCACTGAGGCAAGCCTAGGTGCATGAGCATGAGGCGATAATATGCCAGGAAGGAATCACACATAAAGTGCCATCTCAAAGAGCGGTCTAAGAACCAAATTTCAGTCACATAGTCTGGTAAAGAGTAAATGGAACAATGGTTTAGATACAATTTTACTTAGTTTATTGTAAAAATTACACAGTATTATAACACATCCATTACCTGTATTGGAATGAATGCAATCATGATTTATAAAAAAACAACAACTGACAAGACTGAACTATAATTTAGCATATATGAAAGGCATCTGACTACCACAGCTACAACAAATCTAGTTTGCCTTCAAATTAAGCTAAGTTATTTTACATTAAGCACATACAGCTTCCCTAAAGGGATGCTTGAACAGATCAGATGAATCCACTACTGAGCATGTCATTGTAAACAGACAAAAAATTATTAGCAGGCTATGTACATGTAATAGCGTTAGTTCATCCTACTTATTATTCTTTTCTGCCAATTTTCCACATTTACTTTGAAGTACATAAACCGCCAGGTCCAGTATTTCCCTGCAGTTCTACCTTTCAGCTCCTACTTTCCACTCTACACCCTGTCCCAATATTCCACATCCTTTTTACCCAAAGCCTCACTTACAGCACTGTAATGAGATACGAGTTAAAATAATAATTAAGAATCAGTGAGAAAATATCTGAGGGAAGAAACATAAGAAAATAATAAAATTTTCAAAAGTTAGTAGTTTGAGGTAAAATTTAATTTAATAAAAGAAAAACCCTGGCCTAAAACTACAATGGGAGATCAAGAAAACTGACACAATAAGATGATGTGCAAAGAATGGCCTCTGTAGTGGTGAAAATATGAAACTGTCTGTGAAATGTCTGTCGTGGCTTGCCAAAAGAAGGATATTTGGGCAATGAGCTTCTTCTTTAAAATCACTGGCTTTGTTAAAAAAGCAATGTTGGTAAAACCCTGCTATTTCAGATTACTTACTTTCTTAACAGGTTAAATAACTGAAACTGAATACTTGGACAAGAAGCTCCTTTTTCACAATGAATTCCCCATGTGGTCCTTAATCCAGCTTTTTGGGTTCTTCTGTATGGAGAATCCCAGGACAATGTGGTGATGAAGACTACTGTCACTACTTGCTGCTTTTTACTGACATATTAAAAAGGCAGTTTCACGGCTTATTCTGAATATACTTCAAATGATTATGCATCCACGAAATCTTGACACCAGATTTAAAAGTTAGTGCACATACTTATTATGTAAGTGTTATTAGTATATATTTCTCTCTACATGTAAATAGCTAGTGATATAACCAAGGTATGAAATGTATAAATGAAAATCAATAAGAAATTAATTAACGGATACTGACTGAACAAAAATGTACCAAATGTAAGATCTGATACTGAAAACTGATGATCTCATAATTTTCTCAGATCCTCATAAGGGAACAACTGAATGGTTATAACCAAGTGATCTTGTTTTCAGGGCTGAGAAATGTATATCTTTGCAATAGTGTAAAGAAAAGTTACAGACTAGTGAACTACACTGAGAAACAACATCAACAAAAGGCCCAAACCAATTTTTAAATGTCTAGTTTTGCTCCTGCAGAGCTGAAACTTATGTTGGTGATCAAGTGATGAAACATATGACTTTGTTACGAAGTACCACATACCACTTGTTACAAAGTACATTTATTCAGACAGGTTTCATTTAGTCTTAAGAGAATCTGGGTTTGTACACATCCAAAAAATGGTCAAGATAATACTACTGTAAACTAGCAAATAGACAACAGAGCGATATGTGAAACAGTGAATATTCATTTTTTCATGATGACAGGGAATTCATCTTATGATCTGCAGTGAAGCATCTGATTTATATCTTTGTCTTCGCCATGCTATTATATCTGGAATGGCTTTATTATTCAAGTTTGTTTTCGAAACAGTATCTCACATTTAATTTTTCAAAACTAGGGTGACAATTTTATTACAGCACTTGAGTCGTATTCATTTAGTCTATTTCTGATCACTGGATACATTACATTTTAAAACCTGATTCACATTAATGTTGCTAATATTATCATGTACTGAAGCATCTTTTCCAATGGAAGTACATACATGTATATACAGTATTCAGGGGAAGGAGTTTGCTATGACTGTGAATAATATACATGCAGAGAGAGCATCAAAGAGGACACTGCTACAGTGAGATAGTGACAGAACTATAAAGTCCATACCAAAGGGAAATGTAAATCCACTATCACCATCACTGTCAGTATCAGAGCCTGAGTCACCTGGGTACATCACCATTAATTATCATTTTGAGTTTTCAGTTTACTGACTCTCAGCTGCACAACACCCAACAATCTCTAAAAAAGTATTTGCACTACTTGTTTTGTGTACTAAATCATCATACATTAAGAAAAGCACTGATTATGAAAGAGTTCGATGTACTTGACTCTGAGCATTTTTGCTGGTAGATCAGAAGGTGCAAAATCATCAAAATTTTAGAAATGAAGTGGACAAGGCAAACTAAAAACTATAACACTGACATATTTAGTGCAACCTCAAATCAAAGCATTATTTCAGTTCACTGAAAACTATTCATCTTCTGAAAATCAAAATGAAATCACAGCTCACAAACTAGTAGGTGCCTATAAGTAAGTAAACATACAAAGCACTTATGCTGTTACAAAGTAACAATCACAAGTTAAGTTTCTCACAGTGTACTGATCGCAATCTGTCATGCACATACACATGTGTAGCATGCACTTGCAGCAAGCATCATGCTAATTATTTGTAAGAAAGACAGATCACATTTCCAACAGACCTTGAGACACATCATTGTAAACCAAACACACTTTCCCATAGCCATCACAGGGATCCAATTCAAAGATTCTGCTGTCAACAAAACTGGGTGCTTTCCTCTCTAAATAGAAGGATGACAAAACTGAAGTATGTATTTCAACCAGCATGACTTGATTTCAACTGACAGTTATGACAATCTGTTACGTGTACCTACAAAACACTCATGGAATTTACACCATAACTTGATTATTCCTGCTTAAAATGGTCTTTATTTTACAAATACTCTTTTTTTTAGTTGAGGGTGCCATGATGATCTGAAAATTTTCTCTACATACAAAACAATTTCAATGGAACAACATGACTTGGAAAATTTGGTCCCTCACTGTAATGCTCTGGTCCCAAGTCCTATATTTCTATATCAATTATGTTCATAATCTCAGATTTTACTCTATTTTTTTTTTTTATTAGAACCAGCAACAGTTAAAATAACCTTTAAATTTGTCACAAATACTGCAATCAAATAAAACTCATGTCCATTCCCAATACAAACCATTTTGCTCTTCTTCCATGTCAAGGTCCCAAAGTGAAGGTTGCACATGGGTGCCCTCGCCTACCCCACTCTCCAGGCGGGTCAGTTGTCCTACACTGTTGATATGCATCTTTCCTACAGGGACTGTGGTGTCTGAAGAAGGAACGATAGTGTCAAATCTAACCTAAAACCATAAAAATGAAAGCATTTAGCTGTTACTGAAACTTTCTGATTAATTTCAAACTTATCTAGTGATATGATGATCTCTAGTGAATAATCTTTCTAACTTTTATGAATAGATATTACTCTACATCAACATAACCACGTAACAAAATGAAAATATCATAAAGACATAGCACTATCCAGCATTATTCACTGTTTTGTAAAATATAATTCCTTCGCATTTCCAATGGATATGACTCCCAATAGAATAATCCCGATCGTAAGTCATTATGGATAGCTAAATAAGCTAGAGGATAAGCTAGAGGATAAGAGGATAAGCTAAATAAACTTCAGAGGATTCAGAACAATGCGGCGCGATTAGCACTCAAAACATCAAAAGTCCATCACAGCCTTCCTCTTCTTAGAACATTACACTGGCTACCTGTAAAAGCTAGGATTGAGTATAAAGTGGCAACACTCTGTTTTCGAGCCCAGGAGTCATCTGCACCATCATACCTGGTAGATGTACTTTGCCCATATACACCTTTAAGAAACTTAAGATCTAAAAATTTAAAACAGCTATCTGTACCTCGATCTAATTTAAGGAAGTATGGTGATAGGGCTTTCTCTTATTCTGGGCCTCTTATTTGGAATTCATTGCCAGAAAATATTAGAAATTCTTCCAGTTTTGAATCATTCAAATGCCAGTTAAAAACACATCTATTTGTAAAGTACTTGTCAAAGTAGTTACTGTAGTCCGTATTTGGAATGCTTGCTGAATGAAGAATAATTTTGAAATGTTCGTCTATATTATTCCATAAGTACGTGCGAATGTGTATGTTTATGCTTGTAATATGGCTGGAGTTTGAAAGAAATGTATGCAATGTAAAGCGCCTCGAGCTTTTCGGGGGTGAGGCGCTATAAAAATTCTCTTTATTATTATTATTATGGAACTAAATGACTAGTATATATACCTGTTGTGCCTCCACACCTGCGCACAAGATACCAGCAACTGCATACAGGAATTTAATGTAATGACCATGGGCAATATATTACCTTTACTCAATGTTTATTTGTTATATATGAAGTTTTTGTGGTCAATGATCTATGACATGGTACTGCCTCCTGAAGCAGTTTTCAATTGATACTGCTGAAGCTTAAGAAATAACAACATTTAGGCCTAAGTATTTTTGAAATAGATCTGGACAGATAAGAACCCCACCGTAAAATATAAGAAAGCTCAATCATGGCACTTGTTGACTTTCAGTGTCACCAAGTTGTCCATTTTTTTGCTATGAGTAATGATTTTTTTACTCCATACCTCTGTCCAAAAGTTCTGTGATAATTAGCACATGTTATGAGAGACAAAAATCTTGCAAACCCTTGTAAAAGTAAATTGAAAGCTCCATTTAACTTACTCTCCATTTTCACTGACCAAGTCAAATGGAAACCATTGCTGGTTAAGTAGAAATTCTTCAGGTCCTCGGGAAGTAGCAGTGAATTTTTCTTAGAATAGAGAAGAGAGTGACAATAATACAACATTAAGCAGCAAGGTGAACAACATGCTAATACATTTGTATCTCAACATAGGAAGTTTTTTAAAACACTCAGCCTTATATGCAAAAAAAATCTCTAGAAGCTGGAGTACAGTATCCCCCTGAATACAATTTTTTTGCTTTCTATGATGCATAAAGTTGCCACAAACTGGAAATGCTGGAGTGGGGCAAAAGGTCACAGAAGAAGATTGGGAATGTTAGTTTAGTCACTTTTAATGTTACTTGTTCTTTGGATAATTGCTCACATTTTCGACTTGCCCTGAGGCAACTTAGATCTGAGGCAATTAAGATCCTAAATCAACAATTGTGTCACTTAAGAGACTGCAATTAATAAATATAATATTATATGTTGGGAGACAGCACAATTCTCCCTCACATATTTTTTTCCTGGAAATTTTGTTATATGCATCCTGCACTTTCCTCTTGTCTTAGTGTGTTAGGGATGTGGGGTTTAAATGAGAGTCTTTACTTTCCTTTTTCTCTAATATCTCCCTGCAGTCTTCTGATTCATATAATGACTGCTGCACAGTGTAAAATGAATCTATGGATTCTTATATAATAAGAGGTTGAAGACTACATATGGTTTCCTCACCTGTTCCCACATCAAAACTGCCGGGCGTTCTGCTGGTGCTTTTACTTCATTCTTCACTTGACAAATCCCTGTTTTCTTTTCTGAATGTAGGTGACAAAAAAGGAGTAATGACAAAAGAAGGTCAATATATATGAAGTATAATCACAAAAAAGTTGGCAAATGGGTACACTGAATGAAGTGTTGACCTACCTAATTTTTCAATATTTTCATGACATTGATACAAATTACACCACTATTTGCTTTGATCAGATATGGACGAGATCTCTTCAAGTGGACTGCAGGCATTCATGGTCTGTCTCAATATTTCAACTGAATGACTGTTCCAACTTTAACAGGGCACTGTGAATGCTATTTTGTTGCAGTAGACCTAAATAAAATTAGCCTGATTACCCAACAAACTACACACTTCAAAACAATCCAATTCTACATTTGCAGACCGAACCTTCCTGGCTGAAGAGAAAAATATGACGTAAATTCACAAACTTAGCTGGTTTGACAGATCAGGATATCTAGTCAGATGATTTTCTTCTAAACTTGGCCAAAAGTAATAGGCATTATTGGCCATGAGCGTTACAAAAAAAAGAAAAAAATCAGGGAAGGAATTCAGAATGAGACTAACACTATCTCACACCCAACACCCTAACAAGACCTCATGCCTCCAAATACAACCCTAAACCTGATGCAGCTATATATATGAAATCCAGATAACACATCCATCACACTTTTCTTTTGATTGTGATAAATTTGACTGCAATGTAAACTGGTAAATGTTGTCAAAGCAATAGCAACTGATCATGATCTTTTACTTAACCCTTGTGATGCGGTGACAGAATATTCTACAGTCCGCTCGCTTCACTTGGATGTGGCAATAGAATATAGACTATATAATGTGCATCTCTATGCAGGGAACTGAGCATGATAGTAGAATTTTGCACCCCAGTGTCACTTGACTGGTCAACAGGCAACAAATTCAACAGTCATTATCCATAACAATGGTCACGCAACCAGCGGGTGGTAGAGTTTGAGCAGCCTCGCGCTACGAGAATTAAAAGCACCTGTTTTCGATACTTTTCAGAAACTGAGAAAGGCTGCATAATGCATCACGACTAGACTAGCTCTACAGCATACAATATTATTCACAAACTATAAAGGGGAGTGTTACTAACCCAGATAACCGACTATGCTGATAGACATTTGGTCCAAATAGCTTCTTCCGGCTCTCGTGTCGTCCATAGTATTACCTAAACAGTTGTATATTGTGCACTGAATCACTAGAGATCAATTTGACGCCATCTTGTATCATGGGAAGCTTGATGCAGCAATCTTCAGTGTTTAGAGTTTATAAGAAACTTTAGTCTGTTAGCCTAAAACTAAAAATGCCCAAGATACATTTGAAATATTTAAATAATTTAGTCAATGAGCCTACCTATGAGACGAAAAGGACTAAATGACTTCCATGGTATTATTTAATGCAACATTACAAAACAGTGACATATCAAATTCTGTATCTATTGGATAATGGTACGCCGCAAAATTACTGACCGTACAATGTAGGCTTCTGTACTAAGTGTTTTTCTTTAAATGTTACAATGTACTCCGTTAGTCCGTCAACTTGTGACCATTAAATGAATTCAGTAGAAAAAAAACAACAAAACTTAGTAGTGACCCTGATACAGACTAGAATTCAGTGCATTATTTTATTTCCAAAATGGAAGCCAATATTTAATCTTTTTGAGACTGAGTTCAAAGTCTATCTGCTTGCCTCTTGGTTTTGCTTATTATCAAATATGAAATTTACCACTGATATGAGCACACTGAAAATAATCATGGCTAAGGAGAACAGTATTTTTTTCTGAATAGTAACCAGATATTTTACTGAGTAAATCGACTCTATTCCATTAACGAGATATAAAGAGTAAATTTCAATGGAACTCTAGTTATCTGTAGAAAAGCCGGTATCACTTTATTTTGAAATTAAAAGATTTTAGGAAGATGTTACTGAGATATAAAAAAAAAATAAAGTCAAGCCTATATAATGATCTAAATGTTTATTGCTCCGTTTTCCTGCAAAAAGTTGAAATGTTCTTATGACTCCCAAATGTTCGGCGTGTCTCAGTTGTTACTTGGATATCTTGGGTATCTCGGTAACTAGGAAGACCCGTATCCGGCCAAGCTTTTGGGAACGAGTTGAGACAGTTGAGCTGTTGAGCTTGTTCTTGACAGATTTGTTTACATTGTTCAAAGGAACAGTTTTATACCGGGGAAAAGAAAATGTTTCGGAAGGACAAGCCTATCACTCTGAAAGGTTCCACGTCATCTCTGTGTAATAACCTTTCAGTATTTGTCATGCCAGATAAACGCCAGTTAAGCTATGCGGTTGTGCACAAATCTGTCATCAACATCGCATGCGCCACCACAGATGGCTCCTCAGTAACAGGTCGACAGGTTATTTGCAAGGAACCTTCAGCAGCCCAGGGATTGCCATTTGTTATGCAGGTAAGTGGGTGCCTAGGGAACCCTTCCAATAGTGCTTTTTCTTCCTAGCTCTAACCCCACCCCAATCCAAGATTTTGCCATTGTCACTTGTGAACCAGACTATTTGGCTAATTGATTCGGCCCATCTCATGCAACAGCACAGCCATGGGTAAAAAAAAAAAATGGGTAGAGTATACACTCTTGTTAAGAAGTGTGTCTTGACCTCAAAATACCAAATAAAGCATCAGTAACCATGCATGATCAGAACAATCCCAGGACTAATTTGGTAGCTAATCTATGATTGAATGAATGTATTGATGCAAGAGCAATCCTGTCCCATGAGTTAGCCGCATGGTCAGAATTATTACGTATACATTGCTTGACGTTCATAGCTTCCACATTGTACTAGTGTACTGAATAGCCCTCAGTGCTTTAATGAAATACTATATGTAAGATATGAGATATAAGATTTGTATTAAACAATGTTTTTTTTGTGTCTGGCAGACAACAATCCATATGGCTGACACCAGTCAGGTATATTCATATCTTTCATTATAGAGAATTAACTTCTACTTCTGCTACAGTCTCTTCTTTCATGTAGACTTACTGATGTAAATCAGACATGAAGAGAAATTCTGTAGACATTTTCACATAAAAGCAAGTTTGTCAATGTTAGGTTAGTCAGCCACCTAACATTTAAATGCACAGAAAAGTAGGGAATTATGAAATGAATTTAAATGCTTTGTTTTTGTAGGAAGCAAAGTATTCATGACTGCCACTGCAAGAATATTATGTTTTGCACTTGTAATAGTGTGGGTTTATTTTGAAAGGATTTTTGGAGAGACATTCTGATAATTCAGCATAAATGGTGAGACTCATTTAAAAAAAGATTCTGTATCGCTACCATTCTGAGGTATTGCAGTTCAAGTTAGTGTTTTAGGTTTTAGAACAAACAGGCCCCATGAAATCATGATGACACAATCAAACGGCCATTACTGAAACTTCAAAGTGCATAATCCCTAAAGACCTCTGACTAAAACTGTCTCAACAAGCTGCATGACATAAAACAAGCATTTTTTAAAATACTCATTCCATGATTTTTTTAAGTGAATTGAACTCAATGCTCAAATAACATTCTCTAGTCATTCACAGCTGACAGAACCCTACAAACTCTCTGCCCACAAAAGTTTGTTATATATTGATTCTTAAACTAAACACTGCTGCTTGAGAGTGGGTGGGGCACTTTTGATAACTTATTTTTAATCTCTGGATACATAACAATTAATTATCTTTGTGTGTTGGTAACGTGCATTCCTCACTCATTTTAAGTCTGAGGTTTACTTAAGGGTCTCATGCCACAAAAGATCCTCCATATAATATTAATGCATTTATTTAATACAAAGAAAAACATGCAGGATTTCAGCATATTTAGTTGAGCGGATTATGTATGCATGCCATAGACCTAATGATGTCAGGCTCTCTGGTCATGCAGTTGAACTCTACAGTTGATCTCAGCATCATCTGGTGAATTAGGTTCTTTGTTTTGGGCTTTGTCACCACACAGGAAAGTCATATTGTGCCACAAAAGGCCAGGATTCACAGCCATGTACTGTGGGTAACCCCTGGTATGATGGAGAGGAGGGCAGTGGGGAGAACCAGCAGTGTGGGAAGAGAATGTGATAGATCAAGGAAAAAGCCCATTGGGCTAAGTAGTGTTCGTGGTTACATGGTGAGAGGCCGGGAAGGAGCCTAGGTATTGGTGTAACGTGGTATATGGCTTTTTTGGTTCAGTGACAATGTTATGGCTCTGTTATGCTGTTTGAAACAAGCAATCTCTCAACCAACAATATGATGGGACCTGACTTCTTTGAAAACAGTAATCGACAAGACATATCTGAGAACTAAAATGTCATAGCAGTGCATTAGTAATATAGTACATATATGTATTGTTGTCACGCATGCTAAACTGGCTTTGATATCCATTATCATTCTTTTATTTGCAAAATGTTGTTTATTGTGGGACCTTAATCATTTAAGTTATTGACATATTCAGCAACATTGCGATAAAGTTGTAACTCATCTGCAAAGTGCAGTAGTCATCTTTAGCGGCTAAGATGAACGGAAATGTTAATTGGCAGTAAATATTTCCAGTTATTTAGTTCTTGTTTTAAATTTTAATTCACAGGCAAAATGGGTCATTCTTCCATCCAGAACAGTCCTTGTATTAACAACACAGAGAGGAATTCAGGTACATGCCTTTTCGTATTTATATAGTTACTGTGCTGGAAATAATATGAAATAGTGTAACCAAATGCGGAGACAAAGAAAGTATGATGAGTTTGAAATTTCATGCAACTCTGTGCATATGAACTGCTTTGTATGTTACTGTCTTTCTGTTTCAAAATCACTTCTATAACAGGAAACGCTTAACATGTAGAAAAGTCCTTCACATCCTTCATAAAGTTGTACAGTGTGTGACTTTTGGGCCAGCATCCCACCGGCATTGTGTCTAATGCCACTTGTGACTTAGAAAATTAATGAATCAGGCTCACATTTGATGGGGCTTTTGATCAATTTTGCTTCAGTTATGCCTTCTGATCTTGATGTTGCATGCCATTCTGGAATTTTGTTTGATAGCTTACATGTAACATTTTAAGTTGTCCACATCCAAACTCCACTTTCCCTCTTCCAGATATTTTATGGAGCAGTGAGGCATGAAAGTTTCAGATATGAAACTTGCCTGGCCTAAGTTTCTGGACAGAGTTCCTTATGCCTGTCCCCTTTCCCTGCAATTCATGATCTCTATCTATGAATTTGTTTTACCTGTAAGTCTTTCTTTCTCATATCTAGATATATGAACCTGATGGATCAGCCTTGATATACTGGCATTCACTCAGTGACTCACTGGGTAAGTATATGATGATTATGTAAGTTCACCATATGTCATGTGGATCTAGTGCAGTAGTTTGGTACTATTTCAGCAGAGGGTAGAGTGTATGTAGGTATGTATTAGCTCATCTATAAATTTATGAGTACAATGGAACCCGCTCTAGTGGGACGGCTCCGTTCCCAACGAATTGTCCCGCTAAGGGGGTGTCCCGCTTAGGTGGACTATCCAGCATAAAGTGATTTCTTAGATAGTTTGTGCGTTTCATTCAAGTTAAGGGATAATACATAATCACTGGCAAAGATAAGCGTCACACTTCTGGCTCCACATCTGGCCAGAGTGCGATGCAAGTGGCATGTGTCAAAAAGCCTTTACGCATCACGAATGATGGTCATACCTATGTGAACGACACCCCGGCCGAGTGTTGTGTAATAGCGCAGGTAAGGCTCGTAAGTGTCAATCGTTGCCCCAGCTGAAGAAAGGATAAAGTGTGGCTGACAGGGGGCGGGGCTTACTTAATCTTGATCCGTTGATGCTTGCGCAGGTTAACCCTTTGAACCCTGGGGCCCTAAGCCATAAATGCCCCCTTCCCTGGGCTTCCACATGGAGGCTGACATCTTGGAAGTCCTTTCCCATAATTCCCACACCAAACGTGTCCCTGAATGGTCGTTATATTTAGCACTAAAGTCACGTTACTGAAATGCTTCCGTGTTTCCCGAAATATCGGGACTACGGTGCACAGGAAAATACGGGGATTCCCTAAATATCGGGATAACGGGTTCAAAGGGTTAAATGACCAGCGGCAAGGATGTCTGCTCTGATTCGTCCATGGGTGCGCCAAAGGGTCAACTGCCTGACAGGAGGCTATGGGGAGGTAGCGTCAAGCACTTCTCACGTAACGTAAAAGGAGCAATCGGGACTGTCGGTACAAGCTTCTTTGTAGCTCTCAGGTTTTCAGCTGATGGGCAAAGATAAACAAGCACTGAGACACAGTATGATAGTGACAATTTGCAACATTCCTGTCAAAAACAGCATGTTTATTACGGAGATCTGGCTCCAAGTCATTTCGCTTGACGGGTTGCCGTCACGCTCACATGTATACATTTAAATAGCAAAAATTCCGATCCCCCAAGCATTCATCTCCCTCAAGCTGTGTCCCGCTTAAGCGGGTTCCACGGTATTGCAATATCTTGCATATTATTAACATACAGAATATCTTGAATTATTCCTCATGTATGCTGCCATGAATTGCCTGTTGTGATTACATTTTGCCATTGTTTCAAAATTATTTTTTTCAGATAAAAGCAATTTTGCGAAAGGGATTGCAGGAGTTGGTGAAAAGTTTGTTTGTGTGGGTAAGTGACCTATCAGTTTTGTTGGTTATGTCAGGGTTGTCTTCACTTTTTAAATTCATATAAAATGATTCACTCCTCTTTGCTGTTGTAGTTACCCATGAAGTTGCTTTAACATCTTTTTGTTTTACTAAATAAGACTTTAAGCAAACTTTGCTGATTATTTTATCTTGACTTTCAGGTACTGAAGGAGGTGCAATTCTGATTTTTGATATCCCTCCAAAGGGAACAAATATCACATTAGCTGATACAGTCTCAAGTAAGTACTTAGTTTACAGATAATATGATTTATTAACATTATCTACAAACTGCTTAGTGTTCACCCTCATACTTCACTTCTGACAAACACATTTCTTCAGATTCATTAATATGGGTTGATTGTTTTGATAATTGTGTTGCAGCAGACTTAAAGGATTGTTTTGGCAATTTTGTCAGAGCAAACTAAACTATATATTTGGACAATTTTTTTTTCTTATGTCACCAGTGTAAACAACTGATGGAACAGCATTTGTTAAATGAATGTTTCCAAGAAATTATATGTCCAGTAGCTATGATCACAGATGGCCGCAGGGTCATGTATGACTGTGCATGGAAACTTCAGTGAGATCATGATCTGTGCTCCCTTTATATTTTTTAGAACAGTTGACAGACTTTCTCTAAGACAAAAATTTTTATGTTACTCTCTTTATTGCCAGAGCATTCAGCCCCAATTTGTGATCTCGCATCAGAAAAAGACATGCTTGTCAGTGCTGATGAACTGGGGTCTATAATTGTTTGGAAGCTCAATGGAACAAGTCTTTCACAGGTTTCCAGTGTCAGAGGAGCTGGGTAGGTTTGGCAAAGGCTTGGAACCTGTAAAGAGAGTCAGAGTGAAAGTAGGAGGATATTTTGTGTGGATTAAACATGCATGCTGAGTGCTGAAAAGTTCTGGAAAACCAAACCTTGGATCTGACAATTAGTATATTTTTGTTTTCAATACTGAAACAAATAGAGAGAATAATGAAATGACTCTGGTTTTGAACAGACATCCATCATGTTAATCATTGTGTCTGAAATTTTTGTCATTGGCGGCTGCCCTCACTGATTACACAACTGAGCTGGAGAGCAGGGATAGTCCTGACTCAGATTAAACCTGACTTTGGTTTTTAATAAATGTCACTGATAATAAATGTCTCTAATAAAAGGCTAATTCCAAGAAGTAAAATTTTCAGTTTTTACTCAAGGCCAGATAGAAAGGTGAAGGTGAGTGACCAAACGTAATTCTTTGCCTCTCACAGCACAGATATCGCTGACATCTTATAATTCCATAACATTTGTTTATGTCTACTAAGCTAACTTATGCCATTGCACCCATTGAATTTTAGTCATCTGTGATGATTAATGAAAGCACATAATATAAGTATTGCTTCCTGGCTGACCACCATTTATTACTAAAGCACCAAATGTCTTAAAATTAGGTGGAACCGCAAAAGGCTTAAAATTGTGTAAATCCAGTTTTACTCTAGAAGACATAGTGAGATTTGAGACAGTATTGTGTCACTTAGCTTCAGCAACAAGGGATAATGCTAAATAGAAAGTAAGCCCTGTTCGACAGAGACTCATTTTCTCACTTCAGGTGGCCTTGCAATAGTGTTGCAATCTGGAAAGGTGTAGTGGTGGGTGGTTTTGCTTCTGGTCATCTGCGAATCTACAATGCCAACACGGGCACAATTGGTGCTGAAGTTACTGCCCATGCCCGCTCTATCAATGCTGTAGATATTTCTAGTGAGAATGGAATGGTATGTATTTCATAAGGGTCCAAACTGTTCAGAAAAGAGGGCCAGTTTTGTGTTTTAGTCATCCTGTCAAGACCATATCTAAAACATTTGTGCATGTTTCATCATAATGCATAATACAAAAGAGTATAATGCAGTTTTTAGAGTGTATTGAAAACATACACAACGTTGAACCTCATGAATACAAATTCATCACCTGCATGTAGCAAAACTCTGGCCCCTTGCTGAATATTCCAATGTCTAATAGGAAACAAACTCATATATCCCACCCAAGTTAGTCTTCGGAACTTCGAGCACTTGAGATTCTACTGTGTTAAACTGTACGGTCAGTGGTTGGACATTCCTGATCTATAGAATGTAAGAAGATAATTTAGGCTTATTAGAGAAGTTTTGTTTGTTTGGCTCAGGGTTTTATGGTCCATCAATGCAAACATCTATATTGTGACTAATTACAAAGGAGCAAAAGTGATTGATTGCTAAACATTACAGATTACTTATTACGTGCCTGTGTATTTATGTGCTGAAGCTATTTCTATCATCATGAAGTCAGATGTACTCAGTGAATATACATTCTTTAAATGCAGACACTTATTACCTTGCCAAAACTAGAACAACTCACCAGGTGAATTTTGAAAAGTGGCCAAGAATCCTTGCGAGTAATTGAAGAAATATGATTTCTCAAATTCAGGACAGGTTAGCAGGATCTTAAATTCCCAAAATGATATCAGTGACTGTGTCTTATTCATGGGATAAGATGACTCCATAATAGCTGTCAATGTTTTTATTTCAGGTGATATCTGTGAGTGATGATACCTTCTTTAGAATATGGCAGTTGAAAGCTATGAATGTGCCACAGGTATGTACTATTCACAAGATTTCGTACAACACAGTATGACAGTGTTAACATATTTGGGATTTCCAATTCTGTGACTTCCCTGTCTGTGGCACAGCTTGGTGAAATGAGTCAAAAGTTAACAAAGGGTAATCAGTATCCAAAATACTCAAACCCTCCAAAGTTGTGGAGAATATTGTTGTTTTTTTTAATCCATTTTAAAGAAAAGTTCTTGAATGTCCCAAATTTAGTATGTATTTTGACCTATAGTTGTAGCACTGCAGAATTATTTGAATGATAGGGCTTTATTAGACAGTTATAGTTTCTTGCACTTTGACACAATGATAAAAGTGCAGTGAAATGTCCTTCTATTGGAGACAAATTACTGTTTAGGCATTGTTATGGCTCCTTCATCTTCTATGTCTGTGCAAAAAGCTGTTTTCACTCTTTACATTTAGTTAATGATTTAGTGGACAGAAATATGCAAGGAAAAAGTTTATCATCCATTCTAATTAAGGACATTCGGTTAGGCACAGCATAGAAGCTACAGGGCACAAGAACAGAGTGGTATGATATGTTTTCCTAATTTAGTCCCCTTATTTTTGTTTCCTCACCACAGATTGAATTTCGGCATAGTGAGTGTGTAACAGACTTGCAGATTGTTGGTGGACATTTTGTAGATGGACAAGGAAGAGCACTCTGCATCACCGGCTATGACAGCAATGAGATCAGCTTTTATGTTCGAGGATAAAGATATTTATTGTGTTATTCAGCTTAAGCTTGTGGCTCATAACATGGCATCCATGTCCCATTAGATTTATATGATGTGAATTCCAATTAAATTGATAGGCAAACTGCGTAATGATGTCAACAACCATTAGGAATTATTGATGGACCTTACCTTTACCAAGTAAGTTCTTTTGAGCTGGGTATGCCGGATTCCCATTGCATGAAAGGATATGTCCATCCATCTGTTCAGATTTGTTGGGAGAATAAGAGTTTTTTTGTTATTTAATGTTCCAGTGCAGGTTGCTCTCATTGTCTAATTTTAAATGTTACAGTAGACTCTACGTAACTCACCTTTTACTTCTCAATTTTCAGTTATCTTGATGTTTTTCCTACTTCATCTTTGTTTAAACAGGCTATCTATGTCAATTTTTCATACCTCAATCATTCACTTATGTCGATGAGAAATTCAGGCCTCGGGTCAGATTTTGCCTTGACCAAAGTCAATTTCTAATTGTTAAGTATCACAATTTGCTGTCCTGAAGGCCAATATGAGGAGAAGATGCCCGTTTGGTTAGCAAGAGCATGTCATTGTAGCAAGTGAAGATTCACTACATTTTGTTATTATGTTTGTTTTTATGTAGTCTGTCATTGGTAATTGTGGGAGCAGAGGTAAACACACCTGCAAGCTGAGGCCCAGTCAGTTGCTGTCTTTTTTTTTTTTTTAAGCTAACTTATCTTTAGCCACCCTCTTGACTCACATAGACAAGCTGAGGTCCAGATGGTTTTGGTTTCTTCGGATCCGTCTCACATGATGAATCTTGCAGGCAGCTTCATTCATGCGGTGGTGTAAACACACCTGATGATGTAAGTTTTTAGTCACCACAGAGTACTTGTTATTGTGGCTGGAATGAAGAAGTGAGAGGGGAGTGGTTGCAGTGGTAAATTGAGAGATAGGTGGCAGAACAATGTTCGAAGCAAACAGTGATTCTGTCCACTATTCCCATGCTGGCTTATTATGCAAACACTCTAGGGTAGCCAAGAAGGTGGACCCAGCCTTGAGACGTGAGGTAACTATGACAGTTATATCTGAGTGATTGTTTCCCTTGTCGAGGATTCATGGCTAAGTGTTGGACATGTTGATTTTCTCATCAGTCTATTTTGTTTCTCTCTCCCCTACATTGGCTTATCTAGAGTCGACTGTGCTGTGTTCTCAGACACAAACTGTGATAAGAAGTTGATTGCAAATTTGAGCCAATCCACTGCATACTTTTTGTCAGTTTGTGTAATGTGTAAGGTAATGGCTCGGTGAAATATACCACCATTCTGGCTTTGGAAGATTCAGAAAATTTGTAAACTTTGTCCATATCTTTTTGGCTTAATTTGTTTGAGGACTCGTTATGACAGACCGGCTGTGTGGTTGAATTGATGCAACAGGTAAAGTAAATATGGTAATTGATGGGCATAGATCCAAAGATCTATTCATGACTTAAAGGCAGCATTTATTTTATTTCTGTTTAACAGTAACTTTTAGCATAAGGGACATGACATAATTCATGCCAGCAAACTGAAGTAAGATTACAATAGTTGACTCCCCTGGATCACATCTTCATGGGCCCATGATGATACTTGTTGTTAAGTAAGTTGTTAACTTGCAGCTGAGCAGCACTGTTTATCTTACAGCAAGTCGAAATGAAGTGAAAGTTTGTGTTTGACTACATCAAATTATTGTTATGATATGAACTTTTAATGTGTGTGTACTTGTATCCAACAGCAAAAGAATAATTGACTGAGCATTATAATGGCCCCAGACAACAACCATTTGAAATAGCAGGGCACCACTCTTATCAATCAAAACAAATCCTGGGAAAATGTTGATTGAGGATCAGTTTTACACATAGAAGCCACCAAATATTCCTCATAAATTCTCATATATTTATCCACAATTACAACCACTTATCCATGAAATGTTTAGTTTTGTGTACAGCTGTGATGTTACACTTTATTTCTGCAACATTCAAAATTTGATAATGGATTACCTCAGTCACTTTCAGAGCCTGATATCTCAGTTCCTAATCTAATGACATATGTCTTATTTTGATTAGCTGCAAAACACTTGTGCTTGATTATTGTAGAGAAACTATTATATTCTAGAAATACTGTGATTAAGAGGAAAATGACATTTTGCAGACTGCAATTGCTCCACTGTGACTACACAATATTATTATTGGAATAAAATTCACATGTCCGATGAGGTGGAGAATGAAGCTGTCAAGCTTATTTACTGTAGGTAATGCCAGTGTCCACGACGATGATGGTAGTTTATAATTTTACGGGTAAATATTCATGCAGTAGTTGATAATGTGCTAACGAACACTTATCTCTGTCCTGGAATGATGCCAGAATTCAGACACAGTAATGATAAAAGTTCCACTTCATGCCAGGATAGGTGTATACAGCTCGGTGATCCATAGAGTTTCGTGTTACTAAGTATTTTAACCAGACCTCTAACACAAAGCGATTTACTAGAGACTTAAATGCTTTTGATATTCAGTAGAACCTCAATCTTGAACCTCATGATCACAACTCCCTCCATGTCTTGCAAAGCTTTGGTCTCAACCTCAAGATCGCCTATATTTGCAGTCTGAGGTCCCCTGAAATTTGAGATAGTGATGTTCTAGTGTACTTAATCCCATGTTTTTTAACATACTCCATGGAAATTTTGTCACAAAGAGAATATATGCCATGTTGAACACTATTATTGCTGGTAAAGTTTTTCCTTACTGAAACCATTCAGTGTGTTCACATTTGTTGAAGGATAGTTTTAAGAATATTAATAGCATTTTGTTAAAAGATATTTATAGTAGTCTTATTGGGCCACTTCTGATGGGTTGTGCCAAAGCAATAGCCAGTTATGATCTCATGATCTGCCACCAGAAAGTGTGTTAAAATAAAAACAGAATGGCCCCATAGAGGTAACCTTATCATTTGATTTTTTTTTTGATTGTTGGGCTGTGCTTTTTTTTTTGTTTTTTTTGATTATTCATATTCTTTCCTTTTACTTTGGACTGTGTCATTAGGCTTAACCTGACTGTTAAAAACTGTGATGGCAATCACTTCAGAATTCTGTGCTATGCTCATAGTTCTGTAATACCTAACCATGGAGGAAATTTTACATAGTTTATAGTAGTTTTCTCAAAACATCCTTAGCTAAAAAACAGATTACTAGCAAGGTGACTCTGAATGAGGAAGATCTGAATCCAAACAAAGGTTGAGTTTGAAAGCTCAGAGTGCATGTGAAAAAAGTTGGCTGATGTTATTTGAGGAATGTTTAATTTCATTTTTTAAAATTTGCTGTCAGATTTGTTTCAGTTTTGTAATGAGCAAGTTACATAAAGTGTGGGTTAGATAGTTTCATAATAAATGTGTTAATCTATATATGTTTCCTGTGTTATGTCAGCATGTAACACAACAGAAGAAGTAGAGCTTACAAGTATGTTGATGCATGTGTGATTGTAATTTACAATTCACGTTTGATTTGTTGAGATTCTTAAGCCTATTGTTTTGAAGGAGTATAGACCTGGGATGCATAGGAGATCCCTCTTATAATCAGTAGTTTTGTAGTAGTAGCTTTGTTGGTATTCTTTTTTATCAATTTATTTGGCAGATAATTTTTGTACAGCATTGAATTTGTTTGGTTGCAGTATGCTTTGCTTCATGTTGATGATAAAATTTCACAAGCTACTGCACCAAATTTAAACTTCATTGTTTTTTCTTTTTTTTTGGGAAATGTGATTGCTAGTTTCAGCAGCTGTCCATTATAGATTTTCATTAAGAATATGTTTATCTTGTTTAAAGTCTGTTGCTCTCTCTTTCTGAAATAGTTTTGCACGAACCTTTAAATATGTCTGTCTTTCAGTTTGCTAATGAGGTTTAATTGCTATAAAATCCTGTTTTACGTTCCCTTGTACAGCGTAATATAGTTTTCATTTTATGGCTTTGCTACTGAAGTGAACTCAGAATTCAAATACTTTACTCACATATAAATATTATGGGGGTTTTCATGGTTGTTTGCACATGGGAACAGCATCGATCCAGTTTATTTCTGTCCATTTTGAAGATGTTTTTTATCAGCGGTCATATTAATTTTACTGCCAAGTTTTTTTTTCTTTTAATTAATCACACTGTAACTGTGTTTGATAAGCTTCTGCTAATGTTCTTAAATGTAGCCACTGTGGTATTTTTTGTTTGGGGATGAAGCACTCATGGGATGAACAGAACTGAAAATTTCAAGAAATGTATACTTTTCAAGAAATTTATTTGAAAGTTAGACTGTTTAAATAGCCATGCAATAAAATTTAATCTATATTAATAAAATGCTCCAGCCAAATTTGTGTCACAGATTTCTTGAGAACTACGCAACGTAAAAACATGCGGTTTTCACCTAAATTCGTAGCAAAATAGACAAAAGGTAATTATACACATCAGTCCTCTTTATTTTTTTTTAACTCTTTTTATTAACAAAGAATGTGTATAGCAACGAAATACAATCTCCGATAGATCTTTTCAATCCGCCTGATTCGCCAATTGTCCAACTTTTTCACGGAGTCTAATGCATTCGTCTATGATGCCTTTCGGTGCGCTAGGTATTCTTTCGCCACTGGTGCGTTTCCTGCCTGCCCATTTGTAAAATGGGGTGCTTGTCTTGTACAGTATAATAAAATACAATACAGTACAACACAACACAGCACAACACAACACAACACAACACAATACACCCCACCACAATACACCACACCACAACGCAACGCAACACAACGCTACGCAACACAACACAACACAACACAACACAATACAACAAAACACAATACAACAAAACACAATACAATACAATACAAAAACTTTATCACTCCTTATCACTTTAAGTATTATAAGTACTTATGAGCAAACATTACATATATCATGAATAATTTGACAAACATGACATACAAAGGTGCATTTCAGACAGCAGACAAGGGTAACAGAAAACAAAAAGACAATATTGTGGGTATTATGTTGTTTTCAGGAATTATATAGAAACATTTTAGCCCATTCAAGTTCAATCTCTAAATGAGGTAGATGAAGAAAATAGTTTCTGACAGAATAAGAAAGTGAACATGCTCAAACCTGCCTGTATTCACACTCTGACATGTCACAATAATAATAGTTATCATATACGATGACATCAAATGACATGAACTTGTCTTACCTCACTTGTGAAAAAGAATTAACTCCCTTCCATCCTGGAACAGGCATTAAATGCACACAACAATGACAGTCAGTGTCACAATAAGCAAAGAGCCACTTAAATCATTTTATTATCCTATTGCAACAGATTATCAGACTGCAAAATACAATTTTAAATTGTTGGTGCCACATACTTGGTCTTTAGAGAAAGTTAAAAGTGATGTTTACACTATTCGATTCTATCATTATCACGGCAAAAGATGTGATTCTCAAAATAAGTAAAATCATGATATGTTTGTGAGAATTTTGAAGTACATTGATTGAGTTGTGTGTTTATAATCTCTGATAATTTTCATGCTATCAATTCATTGTCAGATTAAAATAAACGGAGGCTTGTCAAAAAAACAACTGACTTAAGCCATCTTAATAAGTATCGCACAATTTGCTGTAAAGAGAACAGAAATATTTAGGAAAGGTGAATGGGAAGTTTTGACCATGCACACTAATGTGATGTCCTTGAGAATAGAAAACCAATGGAAATTAGACTGCTTGGTGTAACTTGATGCGAGTTCAAAAATCTTCAAATTTTTGAGACATAGACATAGTGAGAATAGCATGGGGCTAGGTTTCTTAAAAGTACAGAACCTCTGGAATGATTTGTTTTTTGTAGCGAGATAGTGCCGGGGGTTGTGGGGGCAAGGGGGAGGGGGTGGAGTCTGTTTCACACAAAGTGAATTCTTGTAGCATTGATCATTCCCTGTTTAAGACAGTTTGACAGCATTTTCTTTCATCAGGCTTTGAAGAACAGCAAAGATCAGGTGGGATGGTTTAATTCTGACAGGTAAGACTGACAAGGGAGTGTAGGACTGGACTGTGAGGCTTTGTCTGTATGTGGTGACAGCAACAGTCACGTACATGACTGAGTATTCACTTTGTTGGCTTGGTCTCTTTGAACCTCTTTGATCTTCATATACCCTGTCAATTTTCCCTTTACTAGGTACTCCCCTGCCTCGCTCATTCACAACATTACTCATCCCATGAGATGTTTTGCTTATGGAAGACATGGTGTGTTTAGGATGATTGAAACAAAAAATAATGCAATTGTCTCCCTGTATACCACATGGTAACAGGTCCTTGACACCGATTGTTTTTTGTTTGATGGATTCAATAAACGAACTGCAGAAGTTTAAGACTTCAACAGTGAGCTTGCATTTTTTTTCATCTTTGGAGGTTGAAGTACTTGCATCATCCTGTTTTATTTTATTAGGAAGAATGGAATAGATGCCAAAATCTGAAGAGGTGTTTTCTCATCAAAATCTTTATTTTGGTCGAAATCTCACTCTGTTGATATTCTAACTTTGCATGCATTTTACATTTCTGCCATTCAGGTAGCTCTGCCCTTTAGTGACAATGAGGCTAAAATGTTCTGGTGTTTCAAGGCAAAGTGACATGATATGTGAGTGACATTTTGGTATTGTTTATCCCATCATAAGGTCTCCATGGACTTGACTCATGGTAATGTTTTCCAAAGACGGAATAGTGTAACTGCAATAATTCTAGTCATGCCAAACACAACAGTCCAGTGTAAGTAGCAAATGCATTCAGAAAACTAATGCCACAACAAATGTATCCTTATTTCCTCAAAGCATATCAATATAATTAATCATAACATGTGTAAGCCTGCCTTGCATTCACAGAGGGTATAGATCAGTCACTTTTTGGAATAAGTCCGACAGTTTATGGCAGAACAGCACATTTGATTTTTCCGTTTTTTTTTTTTTTGACCATGAAAATGCTTTTTTAATGACACTAAAGAACGCCTCATATATAGAGAAACACCCTAAAAAATGTCCAATATGGGCACAAACTATTCTTAGGTGTATTTTGGAAAAGTTAAAATGTGTTTGCTTTGGAACAAAGAATAACTTAGACATGTCAAGTTGAGGCTGTTTCAGGATAATCAGCTCTTAATTTTTGCTTTCAGCAAAAGCTTATTTGCACTTCAGAATTTTTTTAGATTATCATTCGTTTTGAGAGGGATGATGGTTTGAAATTTTGACAAAAGATATTTCTTACCTTAAAAGATGTAAAATAAAATAAACTCATTTTTTAAAAACCAGAGCCATTTTTGGCTGGGGGCGGCAGGGATGGTCACGATAGTTTCATTGGGTGCATATGCAGCTCTGATGCTAACATTTCTTCTGGAAAATAATAGAAAGTTTCCATCATATTCATTCTTGGCTTATTTTTGCATGGCTTAGTGCACCCTTCGACCAACTCGGTTAACTTTGCAGATTCCAAATTTGTGATGTATATTTGTCACAGATGTGCCCTCCAGCTATCATTTGAATTTATGGCAAACCATTTAGTGTGAACATTCAGTATAGATTTACATAAGTCCCCAGAATGTTTTTAGCACAGCCTTGCATTTAAGATACAGTGATAAGAGATTAAATCATATAATTGGCTTCTGTTTTGACAGGTTCACCTTCATAAATGCCTGTAGCTAAAAAGGTTCACTTAAAAGTGCACTGCGGACCTGCATTTTTTTTTTCACTAATTTGAATTTTTCATGACATGTAGTCATACTAGGCTTCATTTGTGAAAATTGCCTGGTTATCTCTACCCATCAGCATACCATACCCGTTAATGCTGCAAGGTTTTATTATTAGATAGGTGGCAAATCATGTTGTCAAGCTTGCATAAGTAACTAATACTAAAAAGTCACTGACTTTAGTATTTTATGCAACTTACATCGACTTAACTCATTGTCCTTCTCCCATGAAACTCCTCCTCACATCCTCCTCTGACACAGTTATTGTGAATAAAAATTATCAGTTAATTTCACCCGAAGTTAACTTGAAGAAAGGTTTAGTCTAGATATAAAGAATTTATATAATTAATCAGTGTTGCATGTAGAACTGTTCATCAGGACTAGACACTAGTTGAACTGTGAATAAAACTGCATCTTCAAAAAATGGACAGCAGTCAACTCTGATAGCTGAAATCTTGATCTTTAACTAGTTTAACGTATCTCATACTTTATTCATGCAATTCATCCCTAAACCTCCACTTCCTTTCAAGTTTCAACCCTTCCACAGATTTCAACCATGTAGTCTTTGTGTATAAAACCTGTAACTGGTTACTTTGAAGCTTGGAGACAATAGTGTACCAGGAGGTTGTGTATCAAAACCTGGTGTTTACCTTGAATGATTGAATGATCTGTCCAGGTTGATTGAGTGACTTCATATTTTAATTTTTTTTTAATGTCATCATCCTACTTTAGTTGTGTCCATCCTTACTCAGGTTTTATATGGCCTTCATGCCTTCCTTCTTTTGTTAACTTTATATCCTCTGTCCCTCTTTCTATTTCTGGTTGCTGTTATTAACTTTTAGCATGAAATCCCAAGATGCTGCCTCCTCAGTGACGCTGCTACCATGAAGATTTGTTCCTTATTTTTCTCTGTTCATCTGTCTTTGCAGACAATTTCTGCAGTTCAATTTCATTTGTCCAGCCTTCACCACTCTGTCTGTCTGAACCATTTGCAGTGTGTCCTGAATTTAAAAGCCATTCTATGTTGTAGCTCAATGATTTATTGACAGATCAGCATCTGGTTGTATGACTGGCGTCAATATGAATAATGACATGTCCTTCAATTTGCATTTCTATTGTTTTAATGATTTGGATCATCCAGCATGTGCTTCAGGGCCATATCACAATTTCAAATGATGAAAAATGATGTTCATTATGTTAATGCTTGTTTGATATTGGGCATAATCTCTCATAGGGGGGATGGAGTTATGACTTGTCTTAGGATGACAAGTCTTTTGTATGGACACTTTATGAAAATAGGTTTCAGCGTTACAAGCCATTACATTAGTTCAAAGATTAATGTATTTGAAAATATGACTTTCATTATTGTGGTTAGTAATGTGAGGGTGGTAGACATATGTTGTGGCTAATATAAACTTGTAAGGGGAATTTAGCACTGGGTGTGGCTCATTGATTTTCTCAACATGTTTACGTCTGTCTTAGAATCGGTGATGATTTTACTACTTGTTATCTTTTTTTATATTCAGTAGATGAACATTCCCAGTTAATACATTGTAAATCATATCTGATTGCAAAAATTTCAATCTTTTGATCCGTATTACCTTTGTCATATATTTTCCTGTCACATCTTTCGTAAATTGACAAATGAGCCATTATGTTTTTAAAGTTGTGAGCTGCTTGTCTGTTGCTTTGAAAGTATTTCACACATTACTGTTTGTGAGTTCTGTGAGATCATCAGTACATACATAATTTGTATTATGGATGGACGTACATCATATTATGGATGGACATATCACAGATGTATGTATTTTTTGGCTTTTTGTCAATTTATCATTTTGTTATTCCTATGTGTTTTGTTTGTGATGACTCAAATCCAGATTGATTAATTTTTTTTGTTCTGCTCACAGTTCGGGGTGTGCGCAATTCAATTCTGCCATGACTAAAGTATCGCTTGTATGGTAACGTGATGCTGTAGGGATGTTACTGCTGGTATTCTATTCAAACTAACTTTACCTCTTAGTCACTAACTGTCTACAGTGAGAAGTATACATCACACCTTACACGATATGATATTATGGAGAGATACAACGTGATAAGTCTGTCAGCCCCTTTTTACCCAGATGAGGAGTTGTTTATCACAGAAGCTTATTTTTGGGAAAAAAAATTCACTCTCTTAAACCGAACAAAGTCGCATGATTTTATTTTTTTGTGAAAGGCAGCATTGTACGCCAATAAAGAGAATATACAGCTGTAATATGAAATATGTTTTTGTACATAACCCAGCCATTTCCAGCTCTTGTCTATAGCCCTTTGTTTGGCTAATAAGACATGGCAGATGCACAAGTGATGAAAATAAAAATATATAATATTCAAGACTATATTTTTGTCTAGGCAGGTCTGGTCTTCAGGACATTTTTGAAGTGCTGTCACTAGAAGAGTGTCTGGTGAGATTATTCATACTGTGAAATACATGCAGAAGATCATCGGTTCATGTGCTGTGATTTTATTTATCTATTGAATCTAAGTCTTAATTTTTATATCTTTATTGATGCCGTCCATATTGTGAAACTGTCGTGATGTAACAGTTTGTGAATTAAAAAGGTTTGATGGTTATCTCTTGTAAGTTTTAGTGTTGTTTCTGCATGAAGTGCCTCTGCATCATCAACTTTGTTTTATTGTGATTTTTTAATCTAATGGTCGGCTGCTCATAACAGTTAAATAGGACTACGGGAAACAGGAGAAATGTTAGGTATTTGGAACAACTCAGCCGACACTCCAATTAATCCAGCTACGGTAACACTCAGATTTTCAGGCTTCTTACCGATTATGAAAAATGTTATGGTAGACTGGTTCTGTGAGGAATTTTGGGGTGGAAAAAGAACATAGAAGGGGGGGGGGTGCCTCTCTCTAGAATGTACTTGCTGAGATGGTAGATTTCGTAACTTGCCATTAGTGTTACAATAAAATAATTCTGAAAACTTTTTTTTTCTGCGAGGGTACGTAGATGTAACGTTGACAAGTGAAGAGTTTTAATAACATGTCTAGTATGACGTAGAGTACTGACCTCCGCAGACGCCCTCGATCACCAGGCCAACCTGGACAGAGGAACTTGTCCGAAGAGAGCTAATGGGACCTGGGTTAGGATTACCCGTGTGACAGATGCTCTAATGACGCCCACATTGGAACTGGGGCCGACACTGATACCTCTGTGGGCTCCCACCCACAGCCGACACGAGCCGGCGAGCCCATATGCCGGAGAGGGGGGACATGGAGGAGGTACCGAGTATTTTATTCGCCCTGTCATTAATTGGCATTCATTATACGACATTGATTTGGCCCGTGGCTATCAAATCCAAATGAACCTTTAGAGCTGGTATCAGTTTGAGTTCAGCTGGCAAAGCGAGAGTTCCCCTATTCTTTTCGTCAGCGTAGTGATAGCTAGGCCGTTAAAGACGACTGATTTGCGCTATTCCGGGGCATTAACAGTTATTAAACCTTTTCTTTTTCTACATTGGTGTCGATCCAGTTATTGCACTTGTCCCTCACTCCCTGAACCAATGGATTGTGACTTTTGAATACATGTATACTTTAGGAAGAGGGAAGGAGGGAAGTAGGGGTTTGGGGGGGAGAGAGAAAGAGAGAACGTCCGACTCGTGTTGTAGGCGTAGATCTAATTGTTATTTCTGTGTTTTTTTATTGTTGCTGCATAAGTTGATAAAAATTGGGGGATCATCGTGTGTATATAAACGGATCAGATATCCGAAGCTGGCGCATTAACGATGGGATCTCTCACCATCGTAAGAATTACATTAGTACCTCGATGCTAAATGCACCCTTAGTAGTAGAGTTCAACACGCAAAGTTAATGTAATTGTTGTGATGATAAGAGATTCAATCGTTTATGCGCACGTTCTCTGTCAACTCGTTTCAGCATTGCAACAGGATCTCACGATCTGTTACCTCTTGTTTTCACGACAAAATGGTATACACAATGTAATGCTCTGGTCCGGAACAGTCATACTACCTATATTTAATTATTCATATGGTACATATATACATACATATCAGTATTTTCTCATGAACTCGAACACTTCACAAACTGGAGGTCACAGATTGGTCCCCCTAAAATCGACTTCCTGAGTTCCCATTGTGTGCTGCCCTGATATCACGACGTAGTGTTAAAATCAGTTCTGAACATCGTGGACAGAAACTTTAAAAAAATACTGTTATGAAAATCAGATCCGAGGAGAAATGGAGAGATGTCACTTAAAAGCAATTAATGGATTTTTTTTTTTCAAATCTCTTTCGCATGTGTAATTATCGCCTGAGGATTTATAATTGATATTAAGTGTTCCTTCAATTAAAGCACTTAGGAGACTCGAGAAAATCTCAGCCCCAGCTCTGGGGATGACAACAATCAAGTTCCTAAAGGCCTCGCTTGGTCTTTTTCCTTTATATTATGTGTTTTTTTCCTCTGTCCCTCGACCAGCGCCTCGCGTAGTATTTTGTCCCTTGTCGAGGAGTATGTTATGACCCGGCCAATCTTCGCCCAATTCTCCCTGAGTAAATAATCGTGTAATGAGAAAGGGCGCATCCCCTGCTATTCTCTTGGGTGGTTTCAGTTTCCCGGTCCGCATTCAATGTTATTAGGCAGCCCTGCAATTTTCAGGTTACCCAATGAACGCCGGCAGCCTCGGGTCGGTCCCGGGGTCTTCAGCGATGAGTTGCGATCGCAGTGGGCAAACGGCTAGCTCTAATGGGTCACATACCCGTCCCATAAAGTTAACATTATCATCTGCTCTTCAATTAGCCTAGAAGAGTGGGCGGCACCACGATCAGCAGGGGGTGACAAGGAGGGTGGAATATTCAACTTCACCACTGATCCATCCTGACCCTTTCAGCCACTCGCAGAAAAATAAAAGTTTCGGCCTAAACCCTTCCTTCCTCCCAAAACCATTTACCCGATCCAGTTCTTTTAGCCTCTATTTCTCAACCAAACCATCTTTAACACTATATTTAAAAAAAAAAAAATGTCTACAGTCTTGACCACAAATCAGAGGGTTGCCTGTCCGAAGAGACTGTAATGACCATTGCTGACAGCAGCTGTCTTCTCTGACGATAATCACCATTTCCAGACCGGTTAAAAAGGACAAGTTGACAGTATGTTAGTGGACTGTTGGGCACTGACTGAAAGGATGTTTGTCAAGAGACTTGCTGACTATGCTATGCTAGATTTAAGCACCATGACTAGCTCTGAAACTGCCCATAGTCTGTAGTCTATGTAGCACAGTCTCTGTAGAAACGCTCTTTCACAGATAGACGCGGGGCCGAGGTTTACGGAGGATGCAGCCCTTAACCCACTATCAAAATAAACCCACCGAAACGTAGGGGCGGCCGAAGTTTCGATACTTTGGTAAGAATAACGCAAGATCTTCCGATTATGAGATCGTCGGAGATGACCATAGACATGTCTCTGATCTCGAGGATAGTTTAGTTGGATTGGGCATGGGCGAGGAGACTGGGACTGTTCGCCATTCCACAATAATATCCATGAAGATATAGATCTAGAACAGCTAATCAAGTCGTTATTATATCAGTGCGCATTTTAATATCTACTCTTTTGTGTGTAACATTCTGTAATACCCAAGCAGTATTGACTGCCGATATCTAATGTTTTAGGTATCGCGATACCAAGCCTTCCAGCTCTAGGTACTGCGAGTATTGATTCCATTCCGATTCTGATGCTTAGTGCCGATTAGGCATTTCGATACTTTCGACATGCTCCGAAACTTTCGAAACGTCCCATCTTTTAATACTGATACTGATACTGAATGGAAATTCCTAAGTATCAAAAGTATTCATATGATACAGCTATTCACTACTAATCAATTACGGGTTTAGACGATGAGGCTCAGAGGCCCCATGCTACGGAAAACCCGGAAACTCCTTGTTCAAAGTTACATTAAAAGGTGTCTCGAAGATGCATACTTACTTGGGGCCCCCAAAACTTGTTAAATAATCGCTGTTTATAATTATTTGATGATAATGGGTTTACAGTGCAAATAAGAAATTGCATTAAATCAATAACTTGTAAAGTGCTTGCTTGTATCTTGCGGTCTGATTTTCATACTGTGCAAGATTTGCAGCTTGCAGGAAGCAGTGCCAGAGTCACTTGGTAAAACTCTCAGCCCATGTGATGCATGAGTTGTCTTGATGTGAGCAGTCGGGAAGTGTGTTAGGGCCACGGGTGAACACTAGGTTCGCACGTGGAAGTTAGGGACCGATTCAGGCAGTAGGTATTTAAGAATTAAATTGCTGTGAAGTTAGCGTCCCTGTAGTGTAGTTGGTAACACGCTCGGACTTGCAAGCTGAGAGACCCTGGTTCGATCCCCGGCAGGGACAAAAATTTATAGAGTAGGTTTTTTCGGCCCTTCTTCTCAAAATTGATCATTCACAGTAATTTGGTAAAATCCCTGGTGACACACTTCCTTAAAATAATAAGTAACATCTGGAAAATTATCAGACTAAGCTCACCTTCCTCCCCCTTAAATATAAGAGAAAGAATACCATACTACTGATATGCCTTTCCACCCGGTGACATTGAGATGCTAATTTGAATTGATTATTATTATAAAGAAATAATAAAATTTAGAACCATAGAAATTCTGGAAATTTGACGGGCGAAGGGGAGGGGTTCCGACACAATGTGAGGTTTTCATCTGTCGTGTGTTCAGCTCATACGAAAATTCGGCACTATTCCCGTGATTATGGTCCATGTCTTACGCTTTGTACTTCTCAGAAAACCGAACATGGAAAGTGAAAGTTTCCAATAATATATATGTAACACTTGATGATCCCGAAGTTTAGGGCACTCGCGTTGAAACTGGAGTTCACTGGATACTCGATTTCCTGAGGTAAATCTAATACATAAACAGAGAGCAAGGGACCGGAGTTTCGCTGCGTGTGAAGTTAGGACCCATGTTCCGTAAATTGTCCAAAATACTAGAAAAAACAAAAACGTATTAGACAACCTTGATAACCCCCTATTATTATCCGATTAGGAGCCTAATATCTACAGGCATTTTGTCCCTAGTCCTGCAAATCTTTTCTTTAAGCACAACCCAGTACTTTGTACCCATCTCTCTGCAGAAATTGCCAGGATATTACAAAGCCGACTTGGACCAGGCATCTTGCATAACCCTATCGTTTTAGCAACAGACAGAGAAGTTAAACATACAGCAAATTTCCTTGCAGCCATCGCCTAGAACCATATGATGGGGCATACAACATTTATCCCGTGTTACATATCCAGCATTGAGATAAGCATGGATTCCTCAGCCCCTCGTAGAGGGGTAGCTCTCACTGTGAGAGACATCACAACTTAAATCCAATATGTCGGCGCGAAATACCTGTTAAATCTTCTGTCATTCTTGAAACTGACTCCGTTCTCTCTTCAAAACTTATCTTCTTGACCTATCAGTTTCTCAGCATTAGTTAAATTATTCTGTAACGTTCTCTTCGACTTTACTCAAAGTAGGCCATTAGTTCGCCCCATTCCGGAGATGAATATCTGAGAGAGAGAGAGGGGTTCTAGCCGTCAACCTGCCTTTAGCTTGACTGTAAAGCTGACATTAACTTTTAGCAAGAATGACGTGTTCCATTTCACTTTACAACGCGATGTCATCTTTGATCCCAAATAATTTCCTTTTGTCTAACAATGGTCGGATTATGAGTGTGGACCAACAAAGTACTTAAAAACGGCATTTCTCAACTGCGATGTAGACTTATTACACAATGACATGTTATTCTCAAGGCAAGAAAACTATTTAAATAAGATACAGATTGTAAGCTATTAAAATGTATAAGATTATTATAGTTCTCGTCTCTTCTAAAGATACCACGCGCAATGGCAAAGAAAAGATCTCATTATATTATAGGAAAAACGTTGGGAAATTGGCTTGTATTCTTTGGTGTTTGAGGGATGATGGGAATAAGCGATAAGTTGCTACATCATTTGCGTGTGATATCGGATGTACCGTGCATTTTCTAAATTTCATCTCAGTGCTTGAACGAGAGAACGGCAATAATTTTAATCAGTTTGTATGCACACAAACTCTAGAATCGCTACCAAATTCCTTGAACAATGACTGTAAGGAGAGTTATATAAAGTGTGTGTGTGCAAAATGCCGAAACACTGGAACTTGCCGATAAAGAGATGCTAGGAGATGTGTGTGTCCAAGCTTGGTGAGGCGGACTTTAAGCCAACCTATAATGTGAATAGTCGTCAGCATTTTACAGCCTGTCACTTTGGAGAGGTCCATGTCACCAAAATTACATGAGATGGTCTTGTCACTAGCCTCGCTTTGAGAAAGACAAACTGATCTAGCGGGTGTGATATCCCACCATTCATCCCGCGCTTGTCTGGCCTTAACTAACACCGGAAACGATCTAAATTTGTCTCAGATGATCCAAGCAAATAGGATTCGTGTAACGAGAACGGTGGGTTGCATCCTCCATCAGTTCTCAGTCTTCTCTTTAAATATGGATGTCTCCTCTGTCCCCTTTAATTGGAAACAAACTACCCACGAGGGTCCCATGAAGTCAAGTCTCGAAGACAACAAGAACTGACACCGATTTAGTTTCACTAGTTGTTGAATGACAAAAAAGTTATGCTGCTGACGTTAGTGTCGCCAATTAGCGGACGCGAAGAGCTCTTTAGGTCAAGATGTGTTGTCAGCTGCGAAAAAAGCCTTATCAAATATTCAAGAGGCCTCGACGTGGGCCTCCAATGTACGATCAATTTGTCTTTCCCGCTCGCGTCTAATTCCAATAGGCTGCCTTTGGGTTCGACGCTCCAAGCACATCTTGAAGACTGAGCTACTGTCATCTGCTTACACCAGGAAGAAAACGATACCACAAAGTCGCTTTAATTATATAAGCTCAATATCAATCGAAAGCAGGTCAGGGATTGATCTTCGTTACAAACATAGCTTGTCTGTTCATGAGCAGAGAACTCTCTTCATTTCTTAAACACTATAGAGATCTAAGTATAAAATGCACTCCACTTATTTACTCAGGCAAATGGAAATCATACGGGATAGCAGATGTTTTTGCTATGCTCAGACTTCACGAGCAGAACAAATAAAATGTCTTTATTGGTTTGAACTTTGGACGTGATGTTTACGTTAATGCAGATCAAAATGTGAAATCCGAAATCTATGAACCATATTGTGTTATTCAACGAATCGTACATTCTCCAAATATGTCAAAGAAGGGTAGCTTGAATTGTGTTTTGGCCAGGATACATACAATAGTGGCGGTGAGCTCAAAGTCAGCGAGTTGAAAAGCTCCTCCTTGATCCAAGCTCAAAAACATTACTGTGTAATTAATGTCCAGATTGCGCTGAGCCATCTATGAAATCGGATATTTTTAATTGTAATCGGTACAATACCACAATGATAGCCGCTACTGACTTGCAATACGGAATATTGAAATATTTGTTATACTAAAACATGTAGCAAGGACTGTTGAAAAGCAAGGAAAACAAAATCCGGTTCCATTGTACACGACTGCAGACATCAACTATTACGTGACGTATCTGAAATGTACCAGAACCGTGCTGTTACATTCTGTTACAAGTGTTCCCTTTAACCCTTTCGAATGCTAACTGAGAAATGCGAAGTTCTCCGAAATTCCAGCTTCTCTGGCGCCATGATTTGATGAAAAACAATAGAGACATTCCACGTGCGGATGTAAGCCTATACGGACAATAAAACTTTGGCGAGCTTTGACAACACGGGGTAAGCAGTACAAACAAAATATTTGTAAGTGGGACAAGAAAGTTATATTAATTCTACAAAGTTTACTTACATTTGGCTTTGCGACCTGCAAGATTATACAAGTTTTACAAATGAATTAATTATTGTGCATTTTAATTGTGCATGTCTGGGTCTGTTGTACAAGGTTGACAAGACTTACTTTGTAATCTCCGAGATAACGTACGACAACATAATTTGTTGTTCTCGTTTTTAAAGACATTTCATTGTGAATATTAAATGTTTGCTTTTTTCTTTGGAGGGGGCTAAATTTAAAATTTAGTCACTTGTCATTCAGAAAACTGTTCATACAAAGTTTAGGGTTTTGCTATTCAATCTTCCGGAATGCGTGCAACATCTCATTTCCCTGGCCGTAATTATTGAAAGAGTTATGGGCTTTGCTGAGAAACAATAGCAAACATATTTCTCTTAACTAAAACTAACAGAGGTTGACGAGCGGCGTGACGGAATCAGGTCTCACGACGTATAAGGCCAGAAGTGTCATTCTGTTGAACTCGAAAAGTCACCATGAAAACAAAGCTAAGTAGACTTTGCGATTTCATGGGGTAAAACCTGAACTCACCCGAAGTAGTGCGATCCACGACCTTTAATGGTGAGATAAACAACAGACAAAAGCAAGCCACGTCAGTGATTAGCAGGTTTTCTCTATTTTCGATTTTGTATCACTCCCAGAAAGGTTATCCCAATGATACAATATCAAGGCAGTTTAATGGGATTTTTTAGCGGTAGGCTATACAGTCTCTGTAATGACCCACAGCTGGACAACTGCATTAACCTATAATATGCATATGGAGTGCTGGCCAGTTGGAGTTGGTTGGGTTTTTTAAGTATTCGTATTGCCATTATTCGGAGACTTACAAATCGGAGAAAAGGTTGTTTATTCCTGACCAGTGGTCAGTTTATTCACATCTTTGTTGAAATGCAACCAGTTCATGTGCTAATGCGTTTTATCATAGTCGTCAGTGTGCATGTACGTGACTGTAAGACTTCACAACTCTCTATGGGATGGAACGGGAACCTCTTTGACGCTGGTTTACCGGAAGTGTAGCATCTTGTTACAGTATGACCACACGGTTTTTCACGAGGAATATCGGTCGTCTGCGAGGTGTGATGCTCTCCCTTGGGAGCTTCCGGCTGATCGCCCAATGAGGATGCTGTCATGGACGCGGGTGAAGGGTATTTATACGATAGGAGTAAAACGGCGGCCTGTCCACCTTCATTAATCACATTAGTTTCAACTCCCCATCTGCTGGAAGTGGCGAGCGGAAAATATCTTTTGCAATTTTCTGCAATTGTGGCTGAACTCTCTCTCTGTCTCGAGGACCGCAGTCAACTATATTGGCTAAATTCTGCTGGCACTTTACAGTGAACTAGATTCAATTCTTGTTCAGGCAGTATGGCGGTAATAAAGTAATAATATAGTGTTACTGTGATTGTCTTATCCGATCAATTAATCCGGACATTTAATCTTGCCGATATAGTTATAGATAACATTGTATAAAGACTGGTAACTTAAAAAACACTCAAGTAAGTAGAGGGAACTAATAAATGAATCATGGCTTGTCTCTTCTATTTCATTATACAGTGGTAGCAAAAGCTATCAGTTTTTCGTGGGCCACTGTGTCCCAAGCATTTTAGTTTTACAGAATCCTGCATCTGCATTGTATGTTCCAGCATGTACCCATCTTCCAGCATACACCCATCACAAATTGCAGTTGCACGTCCTATCTTAATATTGTATTTGGATTGTTTTATATGTACAAGATACAGGAGTATGGATGAATAAATATCTGATGCTGATCTGATGCTGATTGTTCCCGCGACGTTCACAAGGGGAAGTCTGCCAATAAGAGGGCCGAGATACAGGCAAGAAGAGAACGGTCAAAGAAACGAGAAAATCGTATCCCGCACTTTGGCAATGTTCGAATAAAAAACAGCAGCAGCAGCAGGAGCGCCACCACCACCACCATCAGCATGCAGTAGAAGCAACAACAACAATAACACAAACACACATACACAAAAGCATACGATACTACTATGTAAGATCGTGGCGGAGATATTCCTGTCCGCTGCCATCTTTCCCCACCGACCAGCAACAGCCGCCAGCGCTACGCTTTCGTTCATGGTGGGCTTCTGTCCAGTCTGTACTTTACTCCCTGTAACTGTCCTCAAAAGGGTCGCTTTTACTTTTGGCATCGGCCCTGAGCTTAGTCCAGATCGAATTAAGGCACAGAGATCAAAATACATGATGGTCCCTCTTGTATTTAGTAAACTCCTGGCCGAGATGAGCTCCTCCCCATCACTCCAGGCAACCTAGTTCACTGTTTACCTTAAGCTTGCCAAGGTGCAGTGCATCTCATTGATCCATTCACTACAGCGCGACTGTTGTGTCACACACACACACACACACACACACACACACACACACACACTTATTCTACAATGAAATCGACACAGCTCCTGCTGACTTTATTTCCTGGGATGCCGTCTACCTGAACATCTGCACAGGGCGATATGCTTCGAAATTAAAACCCGAGCACCTGATCGAACGTTTCCGTACTTTGAGAAGCGTTACGTCTGGACGTCTGAGTTAGCTACATAAACCAATGTGAGAAGAAAAAAGTAGAGGTCGTTTAGAGTACTGCAAGGTGTTCCTTTTTATAGGTTTAAGTATTCTAAACGACCTCTAATTCGGGTCAGCTGGTGCACAAATAGCTGAGTTTTGGCCGTCAGCGAGCTCAGTACTTTTTTGTTTTTTGTTTTTTACCTTTTTTAGATAAACTACTAGACTGTTGTGAATCAGATATATAAAACTATATCTATATAATGGCACTGCAAAAAAAAACAAACCCATCTCTACTGGGTAATTAAAACTCCTGTTTTTGTTTTCACTTCATGCACCAACAGCACGGTCCTTAACGAGAATGTCAAAATTTTCGTGGCACTGTTGCCCCTGATAAAGTCAGTAATTAACAACGCAAACTGAGGTGTGGAGACTAGGTATAGTTTTAAAGAAACAAAAGAAGCCCCCCCCCCCCANCCCCCCCCCCCCCAGTAAACGAAATTTTATAATTTTGATGATGCACCTGCTCTGTAAGCCTACTAAATATTTAGAACTAGTCATACCAACAACATATTGTTGTGCATTGATATACCAGCAGAGTGATCCTGATACGATCACTCGCACCTACTTGCGTCAGACATAATCCTCCCTAGCAACGGTCTTTTAATCATTCGTGAAAAGAGATATAATATGCGTATATAGGACATTTTTATGCGGGCTCGTGAAGCCTTCAGCGTTGCAGTAATTTTCACCATCGAGGTAACCGTTATATCGTGGTCGTTTTGTTATGTGATTTAAACTTTGTTTTCGCAGAACATGTAGTTGTCAATTATGAATGTGCTAGTCTTGTACTATGTAGATTTTGAAAAAAAAAACGATTCTATCCATTCTCCTCTTATCTCCTAGCCCGCGATTCGGAAGGAGAGCCAAAGACCCCTGACTCACAATGAATTTCGGAGTGAGGGTTGAGTCGGGAGAGGAGAGGGGAAGAGCTCGATCGAAACCTTTTGCGGAGAGAAGGAAGTTGCGATTTGATAAAGTCACTATCCATACTATACAGACAGTATATTGTGTTCTGATATAACAGCAACCCATTGCTTAGATCTTCTTCTACAAAGGTGTTAAACCTATTACGTTCAATAGGCCTAACAAAAGCCTTTGTCTATTTCGCTACCAATGAGCTGCGCAAATCGTAACGAGTTCTGTTGTTGTGCTGGTAGGTTTCTACGGTTGTAAACTGTAAACCACCTTGCCCATTACATCGATCTATCATCACCTCCCTTTATATCAGAAATAAAACAGACTTAACACTTCACTTTATGACTTCAACACCATCACCAGCGACATGGGATGGATTTGCATCAGAATGACTTGACATTCTCAGGAAATGAGGGATCAGATGAGTAAATCTGGAACCCATAAAAAAGTCCGACCAGTCAGTTACTGTTGACGTTTGGATGAATAAATCAAAGGGAGACCAGCGTCACAAGAGAGCGACAACTGATATCCGGAGCTCTCTGAATTGGGGACGTTAATGGTCTTGGTGATGTCTCATTGTTATGGTGAGTATACAGCCAGACCTGCCTTCGACGGCTATACTAGAGACTGGATCTCATCTCCATGTGGCTGTTTGAAAGTACCAAACTCTTAATTGGATGAAAACAGGGCATTAACCATTATCGATAAGAGGACACTTCAAAATGACAATGCAAAATGAGCCCTAGATTTGTCAGCCTGACCTGGGATTGTTTTGTACTCGTTCCTGTTTTTGTAAACTAAATCTGAAATTTGTGGTATTCATCTCGGGTATAGGCATGGCCCTCTGTGCAAAGCACCTGTCTTTAGGAACGCCAGAGAACTTGTTTACACCTTTCAACGTAATTGCTCTTAGCTTGAAAACAAAATGAAAGACCTGAGTCTATATTTTGAACAGCGTTTCTATTTTATAAGCCCTTTGAATGCTGCAAGCTATTGAAACAAAAAAGGACTTAGCACCGAGTTCTACTATTGACTAGTGGGCTTACTGGGCCGTATGCGGCGTGCCGTGTAGAGCATCGCTGGTTCCAGGATTTGGGGGCAAACCGGCTAGCTGAAGAGAGCCTTTGTTTACATGCTTTCGGTCTTATTCTTCAGTTCCTCGCATTAATGCATTGTTTTAATTTGAGATGTTTATTGTTTTTTTTGTTTTGAGCTACTGCCCCCTCCACATGAACAAAGTTCCATGGCATATAGGGCCTCTAGTCCTTCCTTTTCATTTCATATTTTCTCAAGTCCACCTATTTAAGATGTATTGGTTTCTTTTATTAAGAACATGATAAATAATTAAAATGAATAAGTAAATATATAACCATATTATATAAATTAATAGAGTGTATTATTGACTCTTTAGTTTATTAATTTGCAACCTTTTCACAACACGTGGCTTCACTGCTCCTCTTGATTTGAAAATCTTATTCTATTCTTTAGACCCCGGAATTATTGTTATTTAACTATGGATGTGAATAATAAAAAGTATGAATCTTATCTTTTTTCCACTGGTGAAAATTTTGTAAGCATTTATTCACAGATATAGGCCTATTAGCGTTCTCATTCATCATCTGTCAACTGTTGAACAGGCTTTGCCTTTGAAGAAATAGTATGATAATTGTATGGTAGCACTTTTATAGTTCATTAATCTACTGTTTTAATAGTTTGGTTTAATAGTATCGGGCTCAGTTCAGGCTCTAGCTACTCTTTACAAGGACAGACCAAGATCAGATGTAGTGCCAGAAATTAATGAATTATCAATTGATCTAATGGTCATGTGTTTCTTAATTTTATCATCATTGCCCATCTGTAATGTCACTGAGTAACTAATGAAACTGCCACCTTAAAGTGCGACTAAAGTACTTTTATGGTGTAGTGCACAGAATCCTGTGACATTACTATTTTAACATGCATCAGTGATTCAAACTTCCTACTGACCTTCTCAAACCCATCAAATCTAACACGTTTCGAAGAAATCACAAAGAATAACACATGCCCATGCCCTCCTGTGTTAGCGTCACCGCTGCTCGCCTCGCCAGAAATACGTGACGTCACCAACACCGGTGTACACGCCTCAAGGCTATTACGCGTCGGGCTCAAGGCTATTACGCGTAGCGCTGCACTCAGTAGGGCTCGCTCCCACGTGGAAACAATGGGTTATTGTTGTGCGGTAAACTGTGACTCTAGAGATGGATCCACAGAAGACACCGTACAGCACGTGGAGGCATCTGTTTAAGTAAACACTGATGTGGACATGCATGCTAGCAAAGTTAGATCTAGATCGAGACTAGTCTACTAAGTTGAGAGTAGTCTAGACTAGCACTTGGTCAACAATACAGAGAGCTAAACTGTGACAGAATGCTTGCTTACCATTCCTGAAATGGTGGTCCAATAGTCCTCTTCTCAATTATATCCTCGTCATCTGTTTTTCGGCGCAGGGGCTCGAACTGATACGGCTCGACCGGTGCTGTCATTGTTCTCGATCGAAAACACCGCGACTTCCACGCTGACGTGACGCTTCCGGTACGGTTTTTTTCTTACAATTTTAGAATAGGTTAAAAGTTGTAAAATTAATTTCGAAATATTATTTTTTAGCAAAAATGATGACTTTTGATCTAAAAGTAAAACTTGATATTGAAAATATAAAAACTGTCGGAAATCACATTTTTTCTAGTACTTTAGTCGCACTTTAATCCAGTTCTTAGGCATGTGATGAGTTATAATGTAGCAATGACCTGGACCCAGGGTTGCAAAAAGCTACTTCTTTTAGTTGTTGATTAACTACAAGTTACTTGATCACAAAAGTAATTTCACTATCTAAAACTACTTTCTATAGTTTGGTATTCTCTACTTCACCACTACTTTTCAAAATGTACTCATTACTTTTTTCGCTACTTTTATCAGTTTGTATAATATATAATTATGAAAAACAACATGAATGATTCATGTAGTTAATTAAAACAATGTCACTGTTTTACAGAATAACATTTATTCATTAAAGAGATAGAAAAGAAAAAATGAATAATAAACATCAACTGTGGTTTTATTTCAGAACGACTCAAACGCAGGTAGTGCTAAAAAAAAAAATGAAACACGGCGGGCCAAAAAAGAAAAATTGGCGAAAAAAAAGTAACGTGAGTACTCATTATTTTTTTTCTATTTTCACTACCGCTGCAACTACTTCTTTAGCACTGGTTTTCGCTACGCTAAAAACTACCAATTTTTGTCAGAAAGTACTCACTACTTTTTCGCTACATATTCCCTACACAACCCTGCCTGGACCTGATGTCATCTAAAGGTAAGAATCCTTGATAAATAGCTAAACAGGCTCTTTATTATTTTTTTTGTATGCGTAACGTTTATTTTGCTCTCTTCCCTCATGCTAACTTTCTATGTTACATTTATTTATTTTATTTATCAGTTTTTATCAATTAATTTTATTAATCAATTAATTTATTAAATTTCATCTAATTATTTATTTTGACCCCCTCCTCCCTTTGTTTTTCATTACGTACACAGTCCTCCCATTACGATAACCCCCGTTAATACCCCATTGTATCTTAACAATAGAAACGCGAGTGAGAGAAGTGGACTGCCCCCAAATGTCGGCCATTACGGCTGCTCTATCTGACACGCTGAGCCAGCCTCGCGTAAGAGGAAGTAAGCCCTCTCTAGTCAATAATAGAACTCTGTGGGACTTAGTAGTCGTGGAACTTCTTGTAAGTGACAGTAAAGAAAATAATGATTGGGTCAAAGGGGCAGTTCGAATTTCATTAAGCTTTCGGAACCGAGAGGTAGCCATAAAAGATAGGACGTTTATTGTTCTCTTTATTCACAGGATCATACAAGTGAGTATCATAAGAATAATACAAAGATGTGTAAGTCTTCTATACAGATAATTTTATCCAGACAAATGCTATCTCATGCGATTTCCCATGAATATAATCTCGGTATGCCAAATCATTCACTTACTTTTTTCAGATCTTTGGGAAGCACATAATGCTGTTGCCGCCTTTTTAGGGGCGATTAACACCCTGCAGCATTCTGACCATACATGTATAGATCTCTCTCTGACTATAGTCCCTGGTAGCCGGGTGGTCGAATTTAAAGGGTGGTCCCAAGCCAGAGGTTGATAATAAACTCTTTTGTCGTTGTCAGCCAGCTGTCTATTGAATGACACTTTATGAGACTAGGACCCGTTTGCGCTCTTTGTCCTATACATGATTGTTGTGGCATACATTACAGTTATGCGACCAAAGTTAATGACTGTTTGGTGTTGCTGCATTATCAGATTCGATAACGCTGGAGCCGATCAATGATAAAAAAAAACAACAAACCCACCAGTTATCTGTTTATGAACCGACACGATTTAAAAGTCACACGAAAATCTCATAAAATATGACACATGACACAATCTGTATCTGTGCTCGTGATCGAAAGTAACAAACTGTGTGGATGGAAAGAGGAAATGGTTCTACCGTATAATGAGCACATAATCATAACCAGATGGATTGGTGCGACGCTTTAAAGTGTGGCCGCAAATATACTATGCAATGGATCTAGATTATATCTTTGAAATAATTATAACAAACCCCATATTCAAGGCTGTCATTACCTGAGTGAGACGAGGTATCATTCTTCTCCGCACATTGAGAAACGGAAATCCTTCTAGGGCATCAGCTGTGTGTGGCGGAAATGTTTCAAAGCATCGTCCTTGTCACATGAAACTAAAGCTGCGCCATCCGATCGTTACAGTCGGAAACCAAGCAAGAAGTCTCTACAAGGGCCATGCACGTTGTCTCGACTCAGATGAGTTTGGTTTCTATATTTCTAATAGTTGACTTTTTTTTTTAAACATCAATTTTTTTTGCCGTAACGTTGGGAGTGACAGTAAATCAGGGGTATGCGAGATGTATTAAATGTTTTGCTTGTAAAATTCGGAATAATAGCCCATGCTGATGTGAAGAGAGTAATTGAATTCCAAATAGGGAAGTGTCTCATCTTGCCTCTCCTCTCCACTTGTATCCTGGGTGGGTTTTTGAAGTATTACATCAAATCCAGTAATAATAATGGGGAAGAAACGTAGATCTACCTTAAAATGCGCGAGGAAAAATAGTACAAAATTTTCGGATTAGCCGGTGCGATAGCTGCCGTCCGCAACTATTTGTCATTTAATTGTTCGTGCATTTGTAAGATCCAAGGGAAGGTACTGATAAATAAAACATACGATAATAATAATAATAAAAAAAACCACTTTAACCTTTTCATTCACTATGAAAAATACTGTATGTCCCTATATTTAAAAGTATAGATGACGAGGTCACATTAGGTGAAGAACTAACATGATACGAGGTCTGAGGGCAAAAAAATGAGGCAAGGCCCCTAAAAGACGAAAAGATTATAATATGAGGCTCATCTGTGTTTGATAAGCAAAGGGCACGTTGGATCCTTTGAGAGACGTACGACCCGGCACAGTTTCTCCACCTGCTGATATGTAGTCTGTCTCTGGTCACAAAGTCTCCCAATTAATTAAGAAACCATTCTATGTGGTACAGTAACTGTAGATTAAGACCAAAAAAAAAAAATGCAGCGGCAGCTTGTGCACAGTACAGCTTAGGCACTTGCAAAAGAAGGAAAAAAGGAGGAGGTACAAAAAAAAAATCGTATTTGATTTATAGGCGGTCTTTATCCTTTCTTTTTACAGCTACGTGGGAATGATAACAATCTGCCTGTCATTCCCTTCGTGTTCGTACGTGCGGCAACCCGTAAAACAAGTAACTCTTCTTCTTTGGGGTGAGAACAACATAGCTAAGTGCCGAAGAAATATTACCTTGATGTTCGAATGAAGACGTTCACTTCGCTAAGTTTTGTTCTGGCTACCGATAGACGTAAAAGCGATAGCCTGGTCTGCTATGTGGGTTTTATCCAAAGTTTCTGGGGCATCATCTTGATGCTGTTATGTTTTTGTTGGAAGGAAGGATGTTGAGTTGACTCCGCCTGATCGCAACTCTTCAGGATCATGAAAAAGCTGCTGAAGAAAGGACTCTATTTCGCCTTACCAGTTGTGAGATAAATTATTGGGCATTTCAATCAATTTTTCTGTCAGTTTTGCTCGTACAACGACCGCTGGCCTAGTCTTTTACGATTTTAATATTATCAAGGGAGTTTTGAAAGTGGGCAACACAGGATCTTCTAGTGTCTCGTCTTTCGAGAAAACCAGAGGCCATGAAGAAAACCAGTGTGTGACTTCCCTATGAGATTGGCACGGTGACCAGTATCATATTTTATTATTTAATAACTGCTTTGATGAAGCGGAATTGACTATATGTGACACAAAATAAAGCAGATTTGAGCTAGGATTTATTAGTCAGTAGCTCGTAGGCCGCGATATCTTATGAGGCAAGACGAAGCAAGAATGCACGACCCATACAATTCTTACGGACTCCATGAAACTAACAAGTGTATCCTTCTTTTATGGATGTTACACTTCACTCTGTTAATATTTTACTCAGCTTTTAAAACCATACATTCCACCAGGAAAGTTCTGATCCGCATGTTCAAGGCTACTTAGTCTAATGCTTATTAACTTTAACAAATTTGAAGAACGTGCCCTCACATAGATCAACTTCGTGCCATCGATATCGAGTATTCTCCAGGAGGAAATGGAAGCATGCAATACCTTACAAAGTTGTCAAATCACTTTGACAACATATCAAACCACATTGCAACTCCATCTTGCATAGCGTTCTGCATATCTGCAGTTCTCGTGAATGCGTGGGTTTGCGTGATGATGCTGTGTCACAGTTGTTGATACGATGGTGTCGATGGGGGTTAAACGAAGTGTTGTTGTTGTAGCGTGAAGCTGGAAAGAATAGTAACCTGAACAGGCCACCTAGACATCTATTTTCCCCACCAATAATCGGTCTTGTCACAACAGACCGAATCTGGTAATAAGTCCCTTTATTACCCGTTTGTTTCGCAGCGGTCTGCAAATGATGTATTGCATTAACATAGCTCTCCACCCCGAGATGAGTGCACGCGGCTAGTGGACGTGCCTGCTCGCATACCATCACACCGTTTATCAAAAGCAACTCGGTGCGTAGTCCTTATAACTCAATCTCTATCATCATCATCATCTCCTTCGTCATCACACTTAAAGCCTTGTGTGCTCTGTAATATCCAGGTCTTCATGTCTTATTTACCTCGGGTACGAAATGAGACGAGTACACAAATTCTCCCAAATAGCTTTTCGATTGGCCAATCACATCAAAGCTCTGATTCAAGAGGCTTGAAGACTAGGTTCAGGATATCTCGTTAACCTCCCTTTACGATAGCAATAGTCCTTTGGAAAGCAATGGCCGTCTAAAGAGATTCCCCTTTAATAAACTGTCAACATCTCAAATAGATTTGCACCGACCGTAAAGGTCGCGGAAGATAACGCCCTGCAAAAGAGTACGCAGTGCGCTGGAAATGATATATGATTTGCATGTGAGTATTTTATCCAGGAGCATATTCAAGACATGGGCCTGAGAATGCGATAGAAATTGCGCAGGTGTTAGTGCAAGAGTGCACCAGTGTGACCCGAATCTTACTTTTTTTTATTAAAACTTTATTAACACCCTCTATCTTGAAGTGGGGTAAGGCAAATCCTAGTTCTGCGCCCTGAATCTTTATCCAATCTAAGTTTTCCCCTCTGAAAGGTATATTACAGTAGTTTGTAGCTTAGCTATGACACGATCTGCCTCTAGTCCGAAATGAAAATGAGATTGGCATAGTAACGTAAATGGGAAACTAGTATGGTAGCATTTCCCGTTACGCTTATAGCAACACTGTAAATTAAAGGGATCTTTAGGGAAACCTATAGCCCAGCTGATCCACAGAAAGTCAGGTAACACCCTAGGCCGATTAAGTTTGAAAACTTAAATATCATCATCAACAACAACAACAACAACAACAACAACAACAACAACAACAACAACAACAACAAAAGTGGTAAAAATGTTCGTGAACTTATCAAGTTTTCATAATTCAAATGTCCTGAATCAAACAAACAGATTTGTTTTTTTTTCTCTAACTGATACGTTATCGTTCTTAATTTTCAAATACCACAAACATTCTTAAAACTGATGTTGATGCATCATTTTCATTGCCATACAGCCTGCTTTGTTTCCGAAAATGTGTGTTCCGTCCATCATTCAGCCTCAGCTATAAATCTATCTCAAAGCGTGAGCTCCTTCCGTCTTCCTCTCCAACCCCTCCCCCCTCCCGCCCCCTTTCCCCGTCTCTCCATCCAAAATATATACCTTGCCTACACCTGTGACTGCCGAGTTTTAAGGTGGCAAACCAAAAATCACACGAACTTGTGCGTTATTTAATATACGAGTGCGATATCCTCTGAAATACATTTACATGTTATTTGATAGCTGGTCGTTTTATCCTTTGCAGAATGCATTTACATATTAGGTCATTCTCTGACACCCGAGAGTCTTCTTCGTGATGGGGTTCACTAACATTACATCGGTGGGTGGGATGGAAGGCGAGAGATGGAGTCAGAGATGTTTTGTTTACACTGTAAAGTGCTTGGCACGACCTAAATGGATGCCTGTCGCCAAGGCAAGAAGCCGACATTACTGCGAGAACAGTTCATAAAGCCAAACTCCTGTGAAATCTGGGCCTCGGCTGCAAAGAGAGAGGGAGAGAGGGAGAGCTACGTTTTGCTTCTTCAGTGCGGCGCCGAGTTCAGAGCAGCGTCCATTAAGAGAATCAAAGTCTCGTTGTCAAGGAATTTTGCACTGCGTGACACGGGGACGTTTGTGTCTAGATTTCCTGAGGACCTCCAGGAATCTGGATCTCGCGGAGGATCGGGCAGGCCTCGACTTTCGCTCGTGACATGCAGCGTTCTGCCCGCGAGATGAAGATCGCGGCTTGGCCGGGGCGCGGTGGCTGGTGTTGCCTGCTAGGCCTCCTGCACATATGGGACGCATCCATGGTTAACACGGGCGCAGGAAGTGATTTGTCTTGTCAAAATCCACATTAATTATCGTTTTACCTGGTTTACCTACCTAGCTAGCGTGGCCATGCGGGCGCTACGTGTGAACACGATTACCTGATCATGTTGTTGTTTGTCTGCGCATGAGCGTACTTAAATGTCTTGTTCCCAAAGAGAATGCGGTAGTAGAATCACCAGCGTTTAAATTATACAAATATCTTCTGCCACAGTGACTTTCTTTTCCCCCCGATGTGAAGTAGGTTGAAAATTTCAGATGTTCTCTTCAGCGAGACGAAACTGATCTGACTCCAATCTTCAGATCTGTTTCATCTATTGAGGCTTTTTTCTGATTTCAGGGAGCATATATAGAACTGAGCCGGTTGTGGTTGAAGGTTGATTGCATTTTAGAAATATTTAACCCAGCATATTTATCACTAACTAGGGACAAAAAAGGCAGATAATAATATTTTTTTCCAGCTCTACTTCCATCTACAGTATTTGACCTATACAGAGCAAAGAGACAGTCACTCTTGCATAGTCACCCGAAGTAAAAGGCATACAAAACGTATAATAGATGGGTGTGTCTTGATCTGTAGAGGCCCTTACGACTTGGGCAGTCTCTGCAGCAGTTAATGCATTAACTGTAGATGGTGCCTCCAAGGTGGCTAACTAGTCACATTATGACGGTTGCAGGGGAGAAAGCTGCCACTTTCGACAAAAAATGGAGGAATGTGTCACTTGCCTTGCACATTATGAAGTGCCAAATGCTGATTACATATCCAGATTTAACAGGAGATGACACAATCCTGGGTAACAACAGGAAGTTAATGTTTACCGTACTGCTCATCCGTCTCGACAGGTCTTGGCACTTAACCTGTATTCCATAATGATATGGAGACTTCTTTGCACTTTTCTTTCTTTTATCTGATGGTTTCGTTTAACTTCCTTATGTTATTTGTATGTACTTTACATGTTATTAAAGAGCTTCATAATCTTGAGATTATAGGACACGAACTGCGTCGTTCTCGAACTGCGTCGTTCTCAGAATTGTAGTCAGTGGAGTAGATAAGAAGTGCATCGTAGAGGAGCAAAATTAATGAATCAGCAAATGTTATTATTACGGTAGTGAGGGCGGGGGAGGATTGGGNNGGGGGGGGGGGGCATTCATGGGCATTCATACATCAATGATTCACAAAGAAGTAGCCAGAAATCAATGGGCGGCAGCTGTCAGAGCGTGCAGCTTCCTCGATCCCCGATTATCTTTAGCTCTGATAGCAGCAAGCCGCAGAAGTACAGCCCATCAAAGAATTATAATACATATGTTTTCGACCATGTGGCCCCGGAAAAAACAAATGTGTCATTCCGTTCTTAAAAACAAAAAAAAGTCAGACATCACATGGCCACCCTTTAGAGCTTCGGCGCACTTAATAAAACGGGTGTGAACATATTGAAGTTGACACGCCAGCAACCAAGCGTGCTGCACTGCATCGGTGCTGCATTGTACTTCCGGATGCTGGGCCTGCCACGACCAATCAGAGAAGAGCTTTCCGCGACACGACAACCACGAACGAATGGCATATTCCCGGGCTTCCAGCAGCCTCCAAAAGTCGAGTCTAGTGTCGAGCCTAACATCTCATTAGTACTCGGCTTCTCACAACAAACTTTCTTTTTCTGTATGTCTGCACCCATCGCCCTTCCGTCGGCGTGGCATTCCTCACATATACATCCAGTATTAGCATGGATATGATTATTCTTAATTCGTGTATGGCACTGGGGTGTATTTTATCCTACTCTATTTGCAACCAAGTTGACTTCAGAAGGCTTTCCTCTTTCGCGGGTTGTATCTAAGGTAGATCTATACGATTAGCTGAATAAACTCCTGACGTTTATAGATTTCATTAAGATTCTCATATATCAAATAAGTGTGCAGTTTTTTTTTTTCGCTGCTTGCCTACCTACTTACCTGCTAGGCTGCCGTGTCTACTAGCTTGTTTTTTTTTTTTTTCCATTTCAGTCGCTTCTCGCTGCCCTGAAGCGGCTTCGATTGCCTGTCTGTTTTGTTTTTTTATGTCACGGCCTTCTGCCAATACTTGATTGCTTACCTGTTTACTTGACATTTCTCGGTGGGAGCCTGTCTATCCATGAACTTGACTGCATGTCTACCTACAAACTTGACTGCTTTCCTGCCTGGATACCTGCTTAATATATACAGTATATATATATAAATAAATTGTAAATCTACTTAGTGAGCGTGTCTTTCGTTATGCCTTTATAGCCGTCTATCTCATATACAAGTCTGTCTGCACGGATATGTTTCCTTTTCATTTCTCTGAGAGGCACACTTCGAGTGGTAAAGCACTAAATGCACCTATTAGACACTTAAAGCGCTACCAATTTCGACCCTCCTCTATGGAAAACTCTGACGTAGGCCTTCTCGCTGTCTGCTCCCCCTTTGAGCTTTCTTTTCATCCTCCCTCCTCTTCTGCTCGTGCCGCTTCCCAGCCTATCTAGAAGATGATGCATTATACACAAATGCGTCTAATCGCAACAAGGCATATGTGTTAGCACTCACTCCCCTTTCCGACCAGTTTGCGAAGAGTGATCGGTGTGAGCGAACCCAAGCGTGCAACAACAATAAAGAGCTGGGCTGAAAAACTCATCTCCATTAGAAGATGCCTTCAACACATACGTATGTAAACATGTTTCGGTAGGCCCCCATTCTCGCCAGCCGGCATTCTCGGCGTCGTGAGCCCGGCGTTCGCGAGTCATTACCATTCATCATCAGTACAATTTCATCATCGTCAGCACAGCATTCCAGGCCTGACGCCTCAATTAGGTCATATTAAGTTCTTGGTTGTAATATTTAGGTAATAGACGAATGTAGGTACTCTTTATTGCTAAGGAGTCAATATTTCATTGTTCAGTTGGTTGGTTCATGGAAGTGTTTAATGTGGCTTAGAACGGTCGCTGTAGTTACAGACTTCCAAAGACACAAAAATAATGAACACAGAAAATGATTACGTCATTATCAGGCATACTGAATTTGAGTGTTTTACCTTTCATTACTCACAAGTTGCTATAAACTTCCAAGCGTATCGTTTGTGAGCATCACGCTTTATACACTAATGCCAAAATGAGAGGGAAAAGTCATTCTAACAATAATCCGTAAAGAAATTTGGAACCAGTTTTTCACCGAAGATCACATGACATACAGAACGTGGAAATTTTATTTTCAATGTGAATTTGACACTAGAGGTGATAGCCAAAGGTAGTATCACTGGCTTTGCTGCAGTTACAAGTAGTGACCAGTGGCCGTACGCATAATCCATGCGTTAATTAGGTATTTTCAACTCCATCACGTGACCTAGGAAATCTTGCTCACACGTTGGTTTGTTTACATGCTCTGCTCATGTAGGATTACTCGTCATTTATCAAAATAGCCTAGTAATCACGTGGTGTAAGTAACCAGTCTGAAAATGCCTCATTAACAGTGAACGCTGATGTTTTGAGAGTATCCCGTGGTTACCGCAGTGCGTTAACTAACGTAAGGATTATGCATTTGGCCACAGATCTGGCAACTGATAAGATATACCCATGCAAGCGCTCATATAAAATGGGGGAAGCATGATGATTGTTTGCACGTGAAAGGCTACAGTGAGAGGTGAATGACGTAGTTTTCAAAAACGTCAACGTTCTCACCACGCATGACAGGTCAGCTGTTAACAATGTGGAACCTAAGTCAGGCAAACATTAGAGTCAATTACGTGAATATTGAGCAAGTCAGTAGGTGAGTATCGTTTTCAAAGTGAGACAGGCAAAACTCAGTTGCCTGTAAGGTCTCAGGATTAGGAATTTTACCACGTTTCGCCTCTATTAAATAATCACGTGGTTATTAACGCGTGATATTAATTTATTTGCCTCACTTCAAACGGTACAATGACAGGGCCGTCTTTGCTCTTTGCAGCAATCTTGACGAAGCCTTTTAAAGAGTGTTACACTTATGTAATACCTTCAGGTGTGAATGTGGCAAATTCACATACGTTTTGAATTTCATAGCAATAATAATTCATTCACAAGATAATCTGCGTCAAATAGTAAAATTTCAGAAACTTCTCCAGCCTGCCTCATATTTTTTTTTCTCAAATAAACAAAACGCTGGCTTAATATCAAAGTTGGCTTCGCATGTTGATTGTTTGATTGTGAGGTCTTGACTTTGTTAACTTAAACCTTACTTTAAAAAGCTTATTAGATTACTCTTGTTGAGTGTAGATCTGAGAAATGTGCGCCATTCCCCGCCAGCCATTTCCCTAATATGTTTTGCTTCAGTCCCCACTATGGTGATGAGACCTTGAAATATTTATATTTCCGCTCCATCCTTTCCCGAGCGCATGAAAGAAACCATATTTTGTCATCTTAGAGCAATTTACCTCGGAGGTGTCACCATCTTTTCCGGAACTCTTCCCCAGGGCTTTCATGAACTTTCAATGCTTTTCTCTACTCGTGTTCATGCTATTGGGCAGTCTCTGATCCCTCTCCACTTAGTTCAACCCCAAGAATTTAGAAGAGCTGCGGAGGAGATCGTTACAAGCTTAACTGACAGTCCTGGTTTTACTTTCAAGTTGGATACATCCAAGACCAGTGCGGAGAGGACTGCCAGATTTTTTTGCCTGACCATGCCAAAACAACGAAAGACTTCAGAGACGCTATCAAAGACGAGTCACTTATCAGCCCAGCCGTGAAACTCATTGGACGAGACCTCACACCAGATTTCATAGATCTACCCGTACGGAGTGTATATTCGCATTTAGTCAACATCTACAGCACTCCTGTTTCCGGTGACCGTAGCCTTTAACCTTTGATTCTGATATTCTCATTTGACTTTAGATCGTGGGTTCTCCAGTTCATGTTTTAAGATTCTGGGTCTGCTGGCTTAAGAGGATTGTTCGTAATTGTGTGTGTGTCTTGGGAGGGGGGGGGG
>JAWQUT010000006.1:1375940-1401293 GCA_033807755.1 Ellobium chinense
CCCCCCCCCCCCATTCCCCGACTCCCAGTCTCTGGTTTGAAATTTAGTAAGGAAGAAGACGCCACCTTATTTTCCCATTGGAATAAACTCCCAAAATGTGTCGCATGCAATTTTCCCTTGACAGTCGAACTTACATACATCTACATAAACTGTAGATTTCGGTGATGTCCGAAGAACATAATGCGAATGTTGATGCTTGGGAGGCCTTTCTAATATTCAATCTTAACAAATGAACATGTTTATTATTCTGTGTTTATGTGTATTATACATGATATATTATAACATTCGATGGCATTGTCAAAACCAACTTTCATGCAGGGTGAATAAAGTTAATGTCTTTCATTTTCATTTTTTTTTCAAATTTTAACCTTCTCCAAATCCATTGGGATATAATTATACAAGAATTGAACTCCACAGCCCAAAGGTTATTACTTTCCACCATTAGCATTCTGAACAGGACATTCTTATAAGCTTTTGGAATTTTATATAGCACTTACCCTTTTTATGCAAATATTTGTGCTAACTGAGCTAGGCTTGGTGCAGTATGGTCTTTATCCTGGTGACGCATAAAATAAAATTTGAAACCCTTAGCTTACTCCTATCCCAATTCTCCTCTCTATCTCTCTGGGGCAGCTATTATTATTTGTCACCAAGTTAGCGAGAAGCAGGGACCATATGGAGCCGGAATTTCCTGCCTTCTCCCCAATTTTGAAAATATACGAAGAAATTGTCGCCTTCTCATTCCGTCGACGACTGATCTCTTTCTGCTCACCTCCATCTTCAGCCCCTCAACCTCGATATTTGGGTGGCAGATTATAATTATATTATGTCTCCTTTGTGAATTACATTGTTTTTCTCCTGCTTGTCTTTGGCAAGGGTGCCTATTGATTGCGTGTTGCTGTGTGCTAATCGTTGCATTTTGAGTATATAGGTCCTCTTCCGTCGATAGCATTTTGCCACATCCCAGAAATAGCTATTGGTGTTCTGTAGATTTTTGCTGTTGTTTTTATTCGGTGAAACAATCTGGCCTTGTCCTCAAAAGCTTTTGATCTCCCTCCGGATTCTGCACCATTGCTACAACGTTCTGTTTATCGTTAGAGCGATTTCGTCATGTCTATTGGCATCGTCAGAACAGACCCAGTTGTCCCCTGCCGGAAAAATAAATCATCCCACAAACCCTCTCGATCAACGCAGTAAATCACACTGATGCCCTGTAATCAAATAACACAGGGTGCTGTACTGAGGCGCATCTTTCATCGATTTCTTGTTTAGTGTCTCTCTAGGTTACAGCCCAGCATAAACAAGCACGCATTGGAGGACGGATGACAACAGCATGATAGCCCCGAGCATGGGATCCCAGCGTTTGAACAAGAGACGGGTAAACGTTGGCTCTGAACATACTGTAGATTGCCGCGGTTGTTAATTACCGTTCTCATGTGTTACAACAAACAGTCGTAGGTTCAATGCCATGTATGCAATGAACATCTGGCTTTTTGTTGTTACGTGACAGCGCTGAATAGTTTGCTCTCAGAGAGATGTCCAAGTAAATCCACTGTGACATACTACAGAGAATGCAGGTATTTTATGAGGTGCTCTTTGGGTCATTGTTTTCTAATCTATCAAAGCTATGTTAAGTGTGCCACTATGAATCATAGCAGTAGTGATAAAATGGCCATAATCATCAGTTAATAAAACAAAACTTTATCATTTTTATTTTTCAGTGAAGTAACGAGATGTAAAATCAAGGTCACCTAACTCCAGTTTTAAAGAATCCCGACTGGCTTACATCTATGAGGTTACAGGCCTGCGATTGTACTTTCACTATTGGGTCCTACTACTAAGGGGTTACATTTCATCTCCCATTTTCTCTCTTTTGGCATGCCCTGCTTCCAGTAATAAGGACTCATAGGAAACTGTGTCTATTTTACTTTATTTTGCTAGGCACTATTTAGCCCTGGCCTGGAACTGCCAGGTCAAGAGTGTGCTCAGGCGGAAGAGGAGGGGTTTGGCGTTGACCAGTGAAAAATGTAGGCTCTGTTTACAAATAGCAACCAAGCTCAAAATTTCAATGGGTTTGCTAGGGTTGGGTCAGTCTTAAAATTTGGGTCACATAATGAACTTCAATCTGGTATGAGTCTGGGTGAAAGCTAAAACTTTGGGTTTAGAGGGCAGCTCAGAATGTTAATATAGCCCATAGAGGAAAAACGAGTCCAATCCCATTACAGGTGTGTAACCTATGAAAGAATTAACTTCAATGTGTCATGCCTTTTATGTCATCAGTGGCAAAGCCTATCCTAGTTTACAAGTCTGGTATCCTTTAATGAACCGTCACGGTACTTTAAAAAATGAAAACGTAAGAAAATACTGTGTGAATTACAACATAATCTAGCTGTTGTTGGGAGAGCTTTTTTTCACCATAGCACCAAAGCTCTGGAACATGCAAGTATAAGACAAAGTCTTGCACATCTTTAGAATTTTTTAAATGAACGCTAAAACCCAAATTAGTTACAGTATCATACAACGAATAATCACCTTGCTAATCTGATTTTCAGTCATAATGCTGTGCCATTATTTTGTTCTCGGAAATTACGTTTTTTTCACCCTATGTCTTTTATACCGTTTAAATAATTTGGGTTCATATACAGTGGCATTCGGGTTTAAATGGATGGAGCTCATGCGCATTATCAATGAATTCTTCTTCTTACTATTATTAATCTCATAAACTCATTAAGATAATTAACAACAACAACAACAACAACAACAACAACAACAACAACAACAACAACAACAACAACAGGCCTCTTCATTCGTCAAGACACAAACCTTCACTGATTCCCTTACGAGTGAGTGGGTGAGCCAAATTTGTCACCGGTTGCGGCTTTATTTCTGCTATTAACCCCGTAGAAATCTGTGACCTTGAAGTCAACATTTTTTCTCTTTTTTATTCCCTTTTGTTCAGACTATCTTCCGGCTTTTCCTTCCGTTTCCTCTCGATCTCCTCTCAAAAAGTAATAAATTACTCCGCTTTTCGCGCGTTATATACGCCATATTTGAATGCGGCCTCGTATTGGAAGAGTTAATTACTGAAATGGACGCCTACACTTAATTAAGTAACTCCTTTCCGCACGTGTGACTCATCAAAGCTAAGCAACGCAGCAAGGGAGAGAAGGCATAAGATTTCGAGAGAGCTAGTTACTGACTTAAACGTTTCGAATCACAAGCAAAGAATCTTGATGCAGCAATGACGCCTGACGAGGTTTGAAGGACCACTTGCAAACGTTCTCCAGTCGTGATGTTTTATGGACTCCAAGAACGATTTACGAGAGGTACATTGCAGTCTCGGACAGGCCTCAAAGACAAGCGGGAGATGGAGAAGCGTCATAGACATACCGCTCTGGATGAGAGGTGTTCGGTATTAATTAACGGGGTGAGCGCTCCCAAACTGGCTTAAGCCTATTTAGTGGAAAAGTTGGACTGTGGATTTCCGCTTTTTTTTTTACCCATAGCATGCATTTGGGCGAGGGAGGTAAGATATTATTAGTTGAGAAGACTGAGTCTACCATAGCATTGGCTTGCTCGAGGAAAGTCGTCTCTGTGCATCTGAATTTGGGCTGCGGTCACACTTCCTTCCAGCAGCAATGACATCTCACTTGCCGGTCCGACTTTCATTATAAAGGATGGTTGATACATGATATTGTACCACCAGTCTGTAGTTCAAACTTTTTGACAATGCTAAGAAATGGACTCGTTTCTGGCAGATATTGGGTCTACTGGTTATTACGGTGTTATTTTAAGTGATCTTTCGCAACAGAAACTGATTTGCAAAGGACACAGGGAATAAAAAATAAAAAGAGTAATTAAAGAAGGAACCAGCTTGTCTTTCGTATAAAATATAAAAATTCGTTAAAGTTTTGTGGAACATTCTATTTCAATTTTAACGGTTCATGTTAAAGATGATCAAGGCGCCACATCTTGGTTTGCAAGGTAAATGATACGTAGATCTATAAACACGCACTGCCCTTTACAGAAAGACCAGCCTTTTTTTTTTCAAAGCACATGTATAAAAGAGTGATGAGCTAATATCTCTTGTATCACTGATAACTGGCTCATGTTTAAGTGTTCCACGTATCTTGGTTCATGTTTCAATCGACCTTCCGTTATCAACCCTTACTTTTCTCTCTTTCATTCGCTTGCTCTTTAATCTCTCCCAGGACATGTTCTGGCGAAGGCTTTCAAACTTCTTCCCTCCATTTCCAAGGTTGATGGGATAAGCAGCCGTGGTGCTCACCGACCCATGAACGCGAAAAGATTTGATCCTGGTGAGGCTAGGGCAACTCATGAGCGAGTATGGAGGTATATGGGGTAAAGTTCAAACAGACGCTAATTTTACGTCAAACATCCAACAGACCTAGTCTATCCGGTTGCTCGTTGACGTTTCACGAAAACCTGTCTTAATTATCATCACACGTGCATGTGAAGTTAGGTACGAGGTGCAATCAAAAAGTCTCAGGACTGTGTCTATAATACATTCTTCTTTCATATTCGAAGTAGTCCAAGTGGAAAGTTATCACAGTGGTTCCAGCGCCGCTGCCAAATCTCGAAGCAGGCCTGGAATTCTTTATGGGTCATTTATCAAACACATTTGCGATTCAGTCTAGGTCGTTTCGGAAGTTGAATTTTCATTTTCGGGATTTAAAAATAAGAAAAAGTCATTCGTAACAGAGTCTGGCAAATGCGAAGGATGAGGAATACCGGCCATGTTGTTTGAGACCAAAAACTGCTAAGGCAGAGTGTGCTTGCGCGATATCATGGTGCTGCAGACAGTCATTTTTGTACCATTTTGCCAGTAGCTTCCATGTTACAATTTTTCTCACCCGACTCAGTGAAGACCAACCCAGTGACGTTCTGAGATGGAGACAGCTCTAAGCTCTTTTGTCTTCTTCTCAAGAATGAATATTCAGAAGGAGATATGAGTCTACAGGAGATGTAGGCTGAATCGCAGTTGATTTTGACAGGCAGACTCATAAAGACTTCCAGGGATGCTTCAAGGCATGACGGCGGCGATAAGATTTTCTTGCCGGTTCCAGACTTGAGTAGTTCGAAGGTGATGGAGGAATTAAATAGTGAGTCTATATGTTGTTGTAGGCACAGGCTGGAGACTTTCGGACAGCGTGTTCATGCGGCTTATTAGTCGCTTTCGCAATCTGGAGACTCTCAAGCCTATGGTTTTTGCTTCTGAGTCTCAAGTCGGACGGTTTGTACCGTTGCGTTTTTGGAAAAAAAAACCCACCAAACAACTAACCCTCCCAATTCTCATTCCACTCAGGTGTTAATGGATTTTATTTATATTATTGTGTTTTTATTTGTATAATTTACACTACATATATATATATNCACACACACACATTAAAAGGCATTGTAATACAGCCCGTCAAAGTGGTAAGTAAAAGTTCAATTTTCATTTTCCACCTTCATCTTCACAACTATCATTGTTACAAACAAATTGTGTCCATTCAAAACATACGGGAAAAAAGTGGGTGCTCTTGTACCGAGAAAAAGTCTGTAGAAAAGATGTCAATATAGATTATCTCGCGTGGGCAAAAGAACAAAACAAAAAAAGACTTACTTAATTTCAAAGTGTAATAACTTCAATAATTCAAATTTTATACAGTTGAAATGTGGCACACATTAGCAGACGGATACTATTTGCTGCATATTTAAAGTTAAAGTATTGAACTGTTGTGGTTATGTTACAACTGAAGAAGTGAACAACACATTTTTAACACTAGATGCCCGGTGTAGTTCTAACAAACTAATTTCAGCACGTCATATATTAGTAACTCAATTTTTACATTCTCATGTAAAAACACGTAAAAGTCAAATCTTCAGTTATTTAAAAAATACTACGAAGACAGCAGACAGCTGGATCTAGTTATTGTATATACCAGGTGCCACCCACCCTCCCCCCTGTCTCTTATACACATCTTTNTTAATTGAAAGTCCAATAACATCATGTTTCAAAAAGAAACTAGGATCAAATGGGTCCATCCATTAACATACAGCTACAAACTATACTTGTTGCAAGTTTTATTGATCTAGGTACAATAATTTTATAACAACAACAACAACAACAACTAAAAACCGCATATTAATACTAGGAAGCCAAAGACTAGACTGTCCTTGACTCTCACAGTCCACATAATGACGCTGCCGTGCAACGACAAAACACCGTAAGAAGCTCAAACGAAATAAAAAGTTTTCTTTTTTTTCTTTGGTCATTGCGCTGCAGCAGGAAGCAAGGGTTTCGAAAGCGGAGTAGACAGTCCATTCAAGACAAGTTTAAAATATCGATTAGTTTGATGTTTTTCATTCTCTTATACTTTTGTGATTTAGCACATTATCATCATCATTTAGGCACATTACAAATCTACTACACAAGAGGCGCACAAAGCATGAAAATTCATATTTATATAGAATAATTGTAGTATGCGATGATAAAAATACGGTATTCACTCTGAAATTATTCAGAAAGAATTCCAAAGGCAATCATTATCACCGTCATCATCATCATCATCACCATCATCATCATCATTATCATCATCATCATCATCATCATCATCATCATCACCATCATTATCATCATCATCGTCATCATCATCATCATCATCATCACAACCACCACCACCACCACCACCACCACCACTACCACCACTACCACTACCACCATCACCATCATCATCATCATCATCATCATCAACATCATCAATGTATGAAAAGTGAAATTTTCAAATCGCTGTCATGCCTGAAAATATTATGAAATATGTTTAGTTGAATATCAGTCCTTGTTCATAAATCCGAACGTTTTGGATCATCATTATCATCATCATCATCATCACTAGAATCTTTCTCCACCACTGTCAAAATCGTCGCTGCCGCAGTTATCACCATCTTTGCACTCATCGTTATCATCGTCATTATCAATTACAACATCAGATCCGAATACAGCGTCATAAAGATAGTAATGAGAAACATCATCATTTTGGGATAACAACCTCCGCTTGACATTGCTTTAAAACATTAAATTCAGATTCAGCTCGTTCATAATGAATATGCTTTAAAAGTAGGAACATTTGACTCTATTTAATCGAAATCCGCTTAATCAGAACTGTCATTTACTCGCAACTTTTTTTGTTTATTTAGAAAACACAGCATTTTATTTTCTATATAGACTAAGAGTCACTTCATAATCGCAAATTCTTGTTTTTTTTTGTTTTTTTAAAAAATATTTCCAAGCAGTTACGATTAAGCGGAGTGAAGTGCATCACTGTCAGGTGCATTCAAGAATAAACTCACATTTGTCTACTCGTGATTGATTTATTTTATTGTTTGATGCCATGAAATTTGAAATGAATAAATAAAAGACAGCCATAAAACATTATATCATGGTATATACATATCTACAGATTATTCGATGAAAATGATGCAAACTTTCTGATATAAGACGCAGTACCAACAATTATGAAAAAAGCGCCAACGAAATCAAAGATAAAACGATAACCAACAACACATATCACCACCACTCACAACATGAACAAGATATCTAGAATAATAAATCGCATAGAATGAAATCAAGTCCTCTAAAAGCTACAACATAGAAACACACTTTCTTTCTGTTGAAATCTGAAGTAAATTATCTTACATGAGCAATATTTCAAAATTAAGAGACATCTTTCCTGTAACGAAGATAGCAAGGATGAGTACTTTTAAATTCAGAATCTCACGATACTCACAAACATTTAATTCCCCTTGGCCCCTGACAGCCTCGACAGCAACATAACTAGCGTATTATGAGTTAGTATGAGATTCGACTGACCAGTGCATTTCCAGTCAAGGGAAAGGATGTGTACAGCCTAAGAGAGATCACTCCTGAGTACCATGACTGGAAGGGTAGTGAAACCTCATGTATATAATTATGTCCAGAATCAGGCGCGAGTTTTTCGATTGTCATTGTAAGGACAGGCATGGGATGTGCCTCTGACCCATGCCTGCCCAATGAACAGAGGCGAATTAAAAAAAAATAAATTCCCCTTGGCTTTTTCACTCTCAAACGGATTAAAAAAAAAACCACAACAAAACTCTCTCTCTAATACTCACTCAGATTCAGTGGCAGATAAATAATAATTTTGCCCGCGGTACGTGCACGCCAGTATCATAAGTGAATCATATGACTCCAGTCATAAATGACAGCAATAGTTAAGGATAATGAGGGTTGCTGGCGAATTTGATATGGTGATGGTGGTGATAGTGATAGTGGTGCAATCTATGAGTTGGCTGCATAAAAAAAAAAAAACAACAACAACTGTTATCCCTTCAAAATTATCACAATTCTTTTGTGTATCTTCCTCGTCCGCTGAATATGCAGGCATGATTACTCCTCCGTGTGCCTGTTCGGCTCAGTGTATTGAGGAAGTGATACTGATTAATTTTCCTTGTTCATATAGCTTCCGGTGATTGCTCAAAGAGTATGCGCTCTTTTATGTACTCGGCCAATATTGTTGCTGCTGGTGTTGTTACCTATGGCAATGATGAAGTTTGTAATAGTCTAAATGGTGCTGGTATTGTGGAAATACATGCAAGAATGGAGAACGCATATTCCTCAGTTACTATAAGAGCGAAGGTGTCTAAAGATGTATAAGGGATTGAGGTTGGCCACCAGAGATGAGTCACAGAGGATCAAGCTACACGCGGACGGCTGCCGCTTTTCTTTCCTCTTTTCTACCTAAACCTACTTCCGCCGCAGCAGCAGCAACAACAACAACAACAACAACAACAACAACAACAACAACAACAACAACTACTACTACTACTTAAAATTCTGGTCGAATTTCAAAGCACCTCCTTTGATCATGGGTGTCGATTACAGACCCACCAGCAGCCCTGTCAATCGAAAACACGATTCTGATCACCCTGATCCTCGTGGTGTACTATGAAGGTAGGCCTACTATTGCTGACAAGGCTATCGTTCTATAATCACCTTGCTGTGTCAGGAAATCAAATGAGGTCAAACTGAAGTCGAATATACTTGTTGAAATATTTATGATATAAGCGTGACATCCGGGTCACATATTTCTAATATTATACGGGTACTGCAAAATTGTTTTTTGAGTGAGAGATAGAATCAATACAAAATGATGCATAATTATTGGGCTATGAGACATTGATGTATGAAACTACTGTCCAGGGGTGACATTATGGCAGACACCTTTGATAAACACAATACTGTTGGTTGCAAACAGCAACCCTGTAAAAATCATGATAGAATAAAGTTTAGATCTAACAGGACTGACAGAATTATAGCAGCTGTAATAATAACGTGACAAAAAAATATGGCAAAAAGCTCCACAACTGTAAGCTATGTCATCTGGTAGTGAGATCGTTGCTTGGAGTTCTTATCTGATGAAACACAGTCATCTACAATAGTAATTATGCTAATACACGTAGATAACAATACAATAAATTGATTCCGAGGACAGAATTAAACAGAAAAAAAAAACCAAACAAAAACATATCAATGTTACACATTGCTTAACACTGTTCTTTACGCACGCATAATCTAGTTTTGCTTTGTGCTGCATCAGTAGTATAACGTTCATTCCACATTGGCCTAAGTCATTTTTTTTTTTTTTAGAACTGAGTGATTTATATTACTATGATCTTGCATTTTTTTTTATATATATAAACAAATGTTGAATTTTGACTCCTTATTACTATTATACTAATTTTACACGCTAAATCACAACTGTCTCATCGTATTGCATTGAGCAAGGGGTAAATTTCTCAAAACCTCAAAAATAGATTGACGCAAATTATGGGATGAGCATGACGATGATACTGTCACTTGTTGATGTCCTTTCTTTCCTTAAAGTTTAAGTGCAAATACAGTCTCTCTAATGTATGTGTATTTCATTGATTAGAACGATCATTGCCACATGCTGGGAGATAAAAAACGCGAGCACTCAAATGCTGAGCTAAGATTTGTTTCGTTTAATTCCATGGACTGTAAAATATGCACGAATCTGTAAAAGTTATACAATGCGACCGCATAAATCAGCTCTAGATGTAGATCTATGTCTGTGTTGACAATGTTGTTTTAATGCAGCTTTCTGTTTATGTATAAGAAATGAACTGTGAAAAAGTCGCCTGTGTTGAGTGTATGCATTCTACAAATTAAGTAAAATGTTGTGTTCAGAATTCAAGTCATGAAGTTCTTGTGTAAGCCACAGAATAAAAAAAATAAATCTTTAGAAGCACTAATACATACTTCCCTGATGTCGCAAAACGCCATATCGCAAGGAATCTTACAATCTCAAAACGAAGCTATTAGAACATAGCAAAATGCAGTCAAGAAACCACGGCTGCCATAGACACTCAAAAAATAAACAAACAAAACAAAACCCAACAAAACAGTGTTGCTCACATAGGGACATAAGATATCTCTCTCAAAGACGCCGCTCTTGGGAAATAGTGCTTCTGTAGATTTTTATTCTGTGTATGAGCTCAAAATCCAACGGCGGACCAAGTTTATGAGAAGTTCGACTTATTCATGCTCATAGTATGAGTGTATTATTTTGATCCTTATTTTTCTCCAAATCTCATTTTTTGGAATATTGTGTTAATCGTCAACACGTGGATTGCCTTCTCTAGACTAGTTCGTCAAGAAATGAAGGAAATTGGATCTTTTATCTCTTAATTTCAGTGCTGGATCTAGACTTAATGAGGCCCTGGACTATATCAAGTTTGGAGGCCTCTTCTTAAAATGTTAATTTAAAGAAAATGTATATCTTTCCGTGTTTCTGTTCAGTTAGCTTTGTACCGGAGGCTAGAAAAGACCATTGATTTAGGCCTAGCCATTTGCTGTTATACTGACCAGACTATTAAATGCAAACTTTTTCGTTTTGATCGCTATTTTATGAAAATTTAAGATCTCTTTGTGAATGTTGAGGCCCTAAGCTACAGCATGATTTTGCTTGTTAATATATATAAATCCAGAAAGGTTAGTTCACATTAAGAAAACAAAAAATCAACATAAGCTAAGGTCAGTCAGACTGATATGGTATTCAGATCATTTGGATATATAAGTCCCTAAATGAGAATGAATAAAAACTACTTCTTACCAGTTTATAAGTGTTTTATTGTTTTCTAAATGCCACTCTTCCTCGCTTGTTCTTCCTCTTTCTTTGTATCTCGAAACTGCCATTCAATTTGAATATCAGAAACCCTTCTTAGTTTTGCATTTATAAAATAAACTTTCAAAATTCTACATTTTAAAGAAAATCTGTTAAAAAAAAAATATTCACAAGCACCACTGCGCCAGTGTGCTTGATTTCGCCGTAATTCAACCCTTTCCCTAACACTTTTTCTTTGTTAAACAATGACCAATGCTCGCTTATTTACGGTGAAATCAAGTTCGTCCCACTGCACACAGCTGTTAAAACTGCTGTCGTAGAGGATCATAAAGGGTTTCTAAGCTGTTGACATAGATTGATATCTGATCACAAGGCATGTTATTGTCGCAGATCCGACGAAGAAACAAATGAAAACAACAGCAACAAGGTTGAAGCAAATGGTAGACTACACCCTCCCTCTCCCTCTCCCTCACACACACACACACACACACACACACACACACACACACACACACACACACACACACACACACACACATACACACACTCACCCACACACACACACACACACACACACACACACACACACACACACACATACACACATACATACAGGCACAGGCACGCTAATTGCCTGTCTTTCATCTGTTAACGATTGTTTGATGATGATATCGCGTGCCATCTGGCCGTGCCCTGTGTAATCATACCCAGTATCTTCACGGCTGAACCAGTCGATGCTTGGAAAGAAACGATATCTCCCAGATATCTGGCACACGATTACTTAGCGCCGTTTCAAATGGTCATAGTGAAAAAAAAAATGTCTTTTCTGGCGTTATGATGTGGAACTTGCAACAGTCCGTGACGGAACAGTTAATTAGAAATAAAACTGTCATCTAAGCGCTCTTCAAATCCTTAGCACCCACACGAAATTCCACAGCGCCAACACCATTGACAGTCTATATAACATGGTCATCCATGTACAGTATACTCCTCTTAATGGCAATTCGGATAATCGCAACTTCCGCTAATCACAATATTTTAGTATAACAAAATGTTATATTTATCTGTAAAAGTCACTATAGAAAAATCACAACTCCCTTTCATCGCAACTTTTTCTGTGCTTCTGTGGAATTGCGATTAAGCGTTGTTGACTATACCATTAGTCTTGAATATTTAAACAATATCCGTGATGCAAAGCAGTGTCATGAAGTGATGTCCGATTCATTTTCAATTTGCTTTTCTTGTACGAAGCTCGGACGATAGTCCTCTCGAATAACGGGATCACATTTAGTCTGTACATCTTCCCCTTCTCCTTGTTTGGAGTGACACGATTTCACGCTGTGGTTGTCGTCATCACTAGGGGTGTTGTGTCCACCATCACCGTTATCATTTTTATTATCATCGTTGTTATCGTCATCATCATCACAGCAGTGAGTGTCCATTGGTTCTTCGTCCTTCCTGGCGTTAGTCATAAGCTCTTCCGCCTCCCCCTCGTTGCCAGGGCTTTGGACTGGCGTGGCGCTCGTGTCCTGGGCCTCATCACTGAGACTGGCCAGAGAGGACGAGGGAGACTGCAGGCCACCATTATTGAAACTATCCCTCAGCGTCTTCTCCTGGACTTTGCGAAGCTCCATCTCCGCCACGGAGCCAGGAACAGACTTCTGCAGAGGGAACTTCTTGGCCGCTGTGACGTCATTCTTGAGTTCTTCCAAATCCCGCTTCAGCTTGGCGCGCCTGTTCTGGAACCAGGTGATGACCTGGGCGTTGGTCAGTCCCAGGCTGGCCGCTATCTCGTCCCTGTCGGCAGGCGTAAGGTATTTTTGGTACAAGAATCGCTTCTCGAGCTCGTAGATTTGTTGATTGGTGAAAGCCGTCCTGGACTTCCTGCGCTTCTTTGGAGGCTGGTGCTTGCCGAAGAGATTGGCCTGGTCTCGTCGTTTGGCATCTGAGGAAGAAAAGGGAATTGCGATGATTATGATTGCTTTCAACATATCACATGCAGCAGTCATATAGCACGACACAGAGGGAGGGAGAGAGAGAGAGAAAAAGAGAGAGAGAGAGAGAGAGAGAGAAAGAAAAACATTATTGTCATGTTAATTCTACATTTGTCTAAGTTACTTTTTGAGGTTTTGAGAAATCTACCACTCTGAACTCGTTGCCCAATGCAAAATAATGAGATGGGTGTAGGTTAGCATTTAAATTTGAGAATACAATATTAAAACAAAACTTTACTTTTTTGTTAATAGTTAAAAGGGTAAGTGGAAGATTAGAGCAGTAGAAGCAATTCAAACAATCATTAAACAAAAACAAAAAAATGGCGAGTGTGGAATGAGCAGGACAATATGGTTTGGTATTCTATCACAACAGATTGAAAAAATGTTCCACCTCAAATCTATACGATTGAAGAGAAAGGAAAGAGCGAGCGGGACGAATAGAAATAAAGAATCGCTGTTTCAGAGCAAGAGAACTAGTTGGAAGGATCGTCCATAAGAAAGAATGGACATTTAAAAGAAAGACTTTCTTCGAAAACACGGAGCAACGTAGTGCCCAGAACAGACAACGAATGGTGGTTTTTTTTTTTGCCTAAATCACTTAGATTTCAGTTAAATGATATAATACTGGAAAGAATGACAAGACAAGGTCTTCACGGATAAGTGGGGGTACATAACGCATAACCTGAAAAGAGAGAGAGAGAGAGAGAGAGAGAGAGAGAGAGAGAGAGAGAGAGAGAGAGAGATGGTTTGGTATCCTATCACAAACGATTGCAAATCATGTTCCACCTCAGATCTATACTACTGAAGAGAAAAGGAAAAAGCGAGCGGGATGAATAGAAAAAGAGGATGGCAGAGTAAGAGAACTACTTGGAAGGTTCGTCTGTAAGAAAGAACGGAAATTTAAAAGAAAAACTTTTTTCGGAAACACGGAGCGACAGGGCGCCCACAACAGACAATGAATGGTGTTCTTTGCCTGGATTACTTTCTGTTTATCAATCTTCCTGGCTGCGCCACTGACGAAAAAGGAGGTGACGGGAGAGGAAGGGAGAGACAACTAACAGCCAGTCTTCGGTAAAAAGAAATAGGCTTGCCCTTAAAGGAAGAATCGCACATCTGGCATTTCCATGACAAGGTTACTGCCCGTATGTCAGGAGAACACAGCTTGAATGACACAAGCATCATTTTCAAGTCTATTTAGGGGTGGCTATGAAACTGAATAAAACGCATCACTGATAAGCGTTTTATGAGCTTCAAATTATGGACATTTTTAAGAGGATGCGTTCGTGGGAAAATGATCATATACCGTCTGATATTAATCTGTGAAATTTCAGGGGTGAAGGAAACTATTCATTTTCCTTGGCGGCAGGTGAAAATAATTTCAACGATGGTAGAACAGCTTTGAAGCGTTTGGGTGTTCAGTCGTCAAGAGGAGAGATTGTGACATTTACATCTTTCAAGACACTGAAGCACGCGTTCGGTCAGACACTACACCACCATGCAAAGTTTTCGGTAGTTTTTGTCCGTCCCATCTTCCTTTCTTTGCTTTTCTCTTTCCATCCTTTTTTTTTTAAAACCCACTAATTAATTTAATTTTCTCTCCCTTTACAATTGACTTAATTTTCTCTTACTTCCCCTCCACTCACCCGCACACACATAGGCCAGTATTCAAAGTCTACACACAGTCCAATCATGATTTTCGTTTGTTTTGTTTTCATTTGTTTCCTTGAACTCTCTAATCAAGGAGGAAACCTTAATGGAAGTCGGAGTAATCTTTCTTATCGTTTAAATTTTCGGCTAAGATCCTTTATAGGCCAGCTCATCTCTCAATCTCTTTGTTTCGTGTAAGATAATAGGACCGTAACACCGCAATTCATATTTTACAATTAAGATTTGGCCTCTTTAGGGTCTAATAATGATGATGGAACCTCCCGTCACTTCCTGTTTGTGTATTTCCACATCCTGTTTATTTAATAACATTCTTAACCCTAACTCGGGCATTTCATTGTAAGTCTCTGCTCGTTTCGAACGAAGAAGACTCGCTCGCTATCACTGTAGTAATAATAAAGGAAATGAATTGGCAACTGATACTTAAGTAACGTTGTTCAGGACATAAAGTTTAAAACAAAATTAGAATCCTGAACTGCAGGGAAGGGGTCTTTCATAACAAAGTTTGTTCAATTTAATATTTTGTTCACTTTAATATGTAAATTGAGTGTGACTCATGTAATAATAAATTCAAGCGAGCATAATATTCAGAATCAATAACGTGGTTGGTGGAAGGAAAAGACATCGATACTTTTATTAGAAGAATCTTTATGATAAATGTTTATGATATTTGTGGGAAATGGCCGAATCTTTTTATTAACTTGATCGTAAATGCGTATCTCACACATCCGTACAGTTTTTGACAGATCGTCGAGTACACAAGCTGTCTTTTCTATCACTGAACTTGGACAAAAGGACAGGTACAACCCCCTGTCTACTTTATGTATGTTACCACCAATATGGCCTTCTTATCAGGCTGTCAACTTAACCAATAATATCATGAAAGGAGACATGGAGACAAGATCAGGACAGATGCGCCTTTTACGGAGAACAAAGTGGAGGCCTGTACAGGGGCGTCGGCAGCCAAAGTACGAGAGAGTGTGACGTATTTGCTTGCTTGAATTTAATGTTGCTGAGAGCGGTTGTCATATTTGGGCAGGGAGGAGCAGGGGCAAGAAAGCCATCATAGTGATGTTTGTCTTCCGGTAAGAATCCTCTTACCTAAACCATTGAAAAATGGTGAACTGAAGTATTGAGTAAGTTTTCTGTCCATCAATCTTCTGACCAAAAAATGTGCACTTCCAAATTCAGCATAAATACAACCCTTTTATTTTTCTAGACTTTGGTTTTATGAACACAACCTTCCCCTCTCTATCTCCCTCACCCCTACTCACCCTCCAAACCGCCAGTCTTTTAGAGGAGGCTCAAATCGAGGACCCCGCCCATCCACACCACTTCTACAGCAAGACACCATCGCATATGCTGTGGACGCCCACAAGCTTGTATCTCAATTGATATCAGTGTCTCCCACCTGCTGAGATGCCCTATCCTTTTCTGGTAATTATGTTGTTAATGTATCTCACTGCTGACAAGCGCCGTCCAACATCAAAATTGTATTGTATAGCGTGTCTCTTGCATTGTCTCCCTCCCTCTTCATGTGGGGTCCGCTCCTCAGCATGCCTGTTTAAGTGATATTGGTTTCCGAAACACTCTGCCTGGTAGTGCTGACAGGGCCGATCCCTAGGTTTGGAAAATCGGATCGGCTTGAATTTTCCACAGTCCAGATCGCAAAGATCGATCCTGGCTAAAATGTTCGAGTTTGTTCCAGCTTCTTTAAAAAACTTCCTTTCGTTTGGCCTCGTGGAACTGATACGGATGTAGTCAAGGTCTTGTTTCTTTTCAGCCTCGCACAGCCTCATCATAGACAAAACAACTATTACACTTACTAACACCAAAACAAGCGTCCCGCACACTGTCCTTCTAGGACATCTCTGCCCGTAATCTATCACTAACTGATTCACTGGTGCTGCCCGTTTTTAAATCTAATACGGCAATGGACTTTCACTGATCGCTTGTCACGCCTGCCATAATTAACTGTTAAGTCAAGCCAAGCCAGATAAGTGACTCACACTCACAAAGATTGGAACTAAGTATTGGATCGATCCTGAGTCGATCCTCAAAACTCGTCCTTTAATCCCAGCCCGACCAAAAATATGGGCTCGCGCTCGGCTCGATCTCCCGAGTCGAGTTGCCCAGCTTCACTGCCTGGCCGCCTACGTGGCAGGCTGGATTTCTGCTCATCTCTTTTGCTGTGTTTAATAATTAATTTTTGTTGTGTTTATTCACAGCTATTGTAGTGGTTATTGTGAACAAGACCTCAACATATGTTTTGTTGGAGCGAACTTTGTTTTGTTTTGTTGAGGTCTTGGTTTAATTACAGGGCGCGTGCGTGGTATCAGGCATTGATGAGTACGCGCGTGTGCGTGCATACGTATGAGTGAAGGGAAGAAGGTAATGAGGGGAAAAAATCAAGGGATAGGACAATTCGGTAGAGCGAGTGAAATGTGTGACTGATTGATTGAATGAATGACTGTGATTGATTGAATGATTGATTTTGCGAGCCAATCGCAAGTCAGTCAGTCAGTCAGTCAGTCAGTCAGTCAGTCAGTCAGTCAGTCAGTCACTCACTCACTCACTCACTCACTCACTCACTCACTCACTCACTCACTCACTCACTCACTCACTCACTCAATCAATCACCACTCACTCACTCACTCACTCACTCACTCACTCACTCACTCACTCACTCACTCACTTAGTGTATAGAACTGAAAACTGGAATGAGCGACGGATAATAGAAATTCCTTCAACCTAAACTGTCACTTACAGAACCCATTTGCGTTGAAGTCAATCAAATTGTATGTGATAATTCTCAACAGTATACATGTAAACGTAGACTTGGAATGCTCCTTCCTTATTTCCCCGTTGGAGTGAGTCGTAGAGGAACCCCAGACTTGCAGGATTTAAAGACGTTCCTGTCTGTATTATACATTACAACTACAAAAAAAAAAAAGTAAAGGGAAAGTTACTCTTATACAAAATACAACTACTCTTATATTTGTCGACCTTTGATTATTTCGGAGTGGTTTAATTCCGATCGCCCGTCACAGTCAAACTTTTTACTGTTGGTCTATGGCGCCTTTCGGTGCGTTGGAATACTATTACCTCTAGCGCGTAGTCAGTCTCTCTCACTTTGATAATGGAACCTGTAAACAAATTTCAGTAGTCTATGCCCCGTTGAAGCCATTCATTGAATGGCAGCAAATTTCCACTAACAGCTGTAGCTGAGGATAAAATTTAGTTTAGACGAGCTTGCGCTTTTATGTGTTTAACAAACAAGTTTAACATGTTTATTTGTAAATAAGCCCAGAGCATTTCTGGTATATATATAGGCATACAACTGTTTTTAACAAATGACAGGACAGATGGCAAAGTAATAGTTAAGAAGCATATTGATAAAACGTACATAATGTCCACTTAGTATCCTCATTTATATTTATCTAGTATTTTCTTATTATATATGGCCAGTGACTTAATACGTTGTACTGATTGGTTATTGAAGAGTAATTTAGCTTTGAACATATTAGGTCTTGTGATAAATTTTTTTTTGTCGACGTACTTCTTCCTTTCCAGATTAAATTTTGGACATTCGAATATGGCGTGAAATACATCTCCAATAGCAGAGTTATTATTACAAAGAGTGCATTTACGCTCGTATATAGGTACATTGTTCCATCTTCCTGTCTCTATTGGCATTTTGGATATGTTTCAAAGCCAAGTGTTCCAAAGCTGTACTGAATATTGATGACTGAAACGCAATCGTCAACTTGTCTTTCTCTTGCATTTCATTATCGGTGTTCATATCGTGTTGGGGGAGGGGACTCCTGGCTTTACCACTTCTAATTACACCACTCTGTTAATAATGAACTGCGTGCAGAAGCTCAATACTCATCCATCATAAATGACTTTTATCCCATTATTCTTAAGAAATGCACTAAATATATCCGGGATTCTTCGACCGTAAAAGAATTTGACAAAGAGCATTAAAATAAATCCTAAATCCAGGCTTGAAGCCTTTTAGCTATCGATATCATTGTAGCTGTCATATCTTAAGACACATTTACTCATACATCTAAACTTGGAGTTCTTTCATTATCGATATCATTCGATCCGTAGCATCTTGAACCCTGCTAAGTCAAAAATTTAAAGTTATTTGGTTATCGATACAATTCGATTCGCAGATTCTTGAGCATCTTTTTTTCATTTCTCACAGAGTTAAAAAATTTAAATCACACATTATGCAATATGTAAACACATCCATACAAGATAACTACATATTCATACAAGATTAGTTATTGTTGTTATTGTTGTTAAAAAAACATATGCCCAGCCTTCCTTTTACTTAAATTAATTAAATTCTGCGGCAAAACTCTCGACAAATCCACTACCGGGTACATGCAGTTTTTACAGCGCATTCGAAAAATTTACAATGAAACAGTGGTCTAGAAAGTTTACGGAAACAAACATCACAACAATAATAGCTGTGGTACATTTGACGTCACATTAAATTCAACGCTCCCACGCAGCAGGGCGTGTTAATACAAACAGTCTGATTGCCACTTTGTGTAGGCTGGGCTGCTGAATTTGAACAAGGACTTGCTGGGTGAATTACACGTGCTTTTTTTTGTTTTCCTCTTCTTCTCCTGTTCTAATTTTCAAACCGATCCTAACACAAAGCCAGGAACGCGGCCGAAGGCTGTATGGCACAGGAAATGATAATGGGCGTTATAGTAGTATGCGTCCCGCCCCCCTTGTCAGCTTGACAAGAAGGTGTTGTTGCAGCAACCGCTGGCGCCTCGCGACTACCCGTGAAAACGCTCCTATCATGCATGCGAGAGAGAGAGAGGCCACGCGACTAGAAAGGCATTCTCTCCTATTTTGACAGCAGAAAGATGTTTTCGTGGTATTTCTTTTTTATAATGTATAGTAAACATCTAGCGTTTATGATGGCGGTACCGTAAAGCCTACGAGAATAGCAATACCCTGGTTGAAAGAATTCAGTAAAAAATTTACCGTTAACATATTGGCTATTTAATAGGCACTTCAGACTAAAGCTGTTATACTTACTTCTCACCAAAGAGCGTATAAAATAAATTGTCAGAGATTGACTTGAGAACACTTTCAAACAGGTTATTACAGGCTACCTTTGGACATGACACACGGGGTTAGCTTTGAAGTCTTAAAGAGATGTTTCCGACGAAGAACTTGTAGCAGCGCCGTTATGCAGTCAAGAAAGAGTGTGGATCTCTCTCTCTCTCTCTCTCTCTCTCTCTCTCTCACACACACTTTCTCTCTATCTATCTATCTATCTATCTATCTATCTATCTATCTATCTATCTATCTATCTCGCTCTCTCTCTCTCTATCTATCTATCTATCTATCTATCTATCTATCTATCTATCTATCTCGCTCTCTCTCTCTCTCTCTCTCTCTCTCTCTCTATCTATCTATCTATCTATCTATCTATCTATCTATCTATCTATCTATCTATCTATCTATCTATCTAAAAATTTATATTGTTGTATTACATGTATTATTGTATTTCATACAAGACATCGGCCTACAGTTTTATCGATCAATTCATGGATCAAACATCAGTTGCTCTTACAAATCAAACGATAACTTAGATCACTTAATTTCACCCTAAGTGACACATATTTGACATTTTTTAATAGGACCTTCACGATGACATGAAATAACTTTTTCAAAGCAAAACACTGGGATTTTGTCACGATGGGAATGTTGTCAAAAAATACTCCACGCCACGAGCTTAGAAAGTTATTTGGTTGATAAATAAAGATCCTCTGCTAACGGAAGACGTCAGCTTTTTATATTATGCAATTAGCTGGTTTTCGTGGCGTTAAGGTCTATTCAGGGATTATATTTTCACGCCACTATGTTTAAAAAAAAAAAGCCACAAATTGGTTTGGACTAGAGCAATGGACAAATAAATTATTTAATAAGTTTATACCAGGTGATCCCCCCTAAAGTTTACTTAATTCAGAGTCCAATAGCTTCAAAAGTTACAAAGAAACTGGGATAAAATTTTATGCACGAGATATAATCTATATTAATATGTGCAAGCTTCATTGATTTGGATGCTCTACTTTTGTTACGGCAAACAAAAAAAAAGAGGTAAAACAGTGACATGTCACAGGCCTTGTGGTAGAAGCATATTTAGCAGGCTAGACATGTGTTTTTAATTTTTGTTAGTGATGGCATAACCCTGGTACCTACATATTTGAAACATTTTCAGCACTGGCAGAGATTATACATCTGTTAATGTGTGACAAAAAGGTGCAGAAATGTGGTCTATCGATATTATTAGACTTTGAAGTTGAGTAAACATTTTTGGGGCCACGTGAGATCAGCAAAAGCTGATAACAATTGACGTAACAAGTAAAATCCAACGCACTCGCGGCACCTTCATCGCCATTTACTCCAATCAACTGGTTCTAATATCGGTATCTAATAAAGTTTTCTAAGAATAATAAATTATGACAATTTGTCAATCAGCAGCAAAAGGAAATTATGTTTTCTTTTAGGTGTATCCTGCATCGTTTCTGGAACATGTCTTTGTAAGAATAGTTTGGTCTCTATGATTATGGATTTGCAAAAGTGATTAAGAAAACAACAGCAAAAAAATTTTTACTGTTACATGTTGCTTTCACCGGTATTTGTATTAGAGCAAGTAATATAATTCAACGGAAGAATATACACTGGAACAGCAAAGAAATGCCCATGTCCAAAAAGAATGTACCGGAAGTACACAGATATAGTGCCGCGTTTCATTAGAATGTCCTTTTTTTTTTCGACCCCCCCCCGCNCCCCCCCCCCCCCCCCCAAAAAAAAAAAAAAAACTTTTTCTCCATTTTGAGTTAGAGACTTCAGTTACCATTCTATGGCCGTGGGTGGGGAATAAAAATACAAAAAAAATCCAAATAGTACTGCACTATTTTGTTCAGAAAGACAGAGACTCGACAACGCAACAAAAAATGTAGCGTACTGATTGTCAATACTAAAATCGGTTTCAACCCTCTAACGTTGCCACGTCAAGGAGATCCGTCAGCTCCTACGGGACTATCAAAAAGGCTCCGCGCCTGGGAAATGTTACTTACTGCCACTAAAGACCATAATTCTGACAAAGAAGTCCTTTTTTTCTGCCATTTGATACGCCAGGTACTTTCCGTCGTGAGATATGTACGGTTCTCGCTAATCATATTGCATTACAACGACGGTGAGAACCTTTTTAGCCAGGTAATGAGTCACTTGCCGGTCAGGCATTTTGTAACGGCAAAGAGGTGAAGAAATGCCAAGCCGGCACATCATATTTTTAAGGGGACCCGAGCTGGTTTGGGGTTTTAAGGAAGGGGGAGGGGAGGGTGTTAAGATTATCATATGACAATAAGTGGGGAGGGGATATCAATTTTCACGCATATTTCTTGTATGGATTTATTACTTCTAAAGTGGAAGATTGTCCCAATCTACGCCGTATCTCCTGGGAGAAGACAGCCGCGAAAATCTGATTAACACAATTTATGTGCATATTTCAAGTTATTTCCCCTTTTCTGGCCGCTTGTCGTTTTGAAAAGATGGGCTCGTTGATAAAAACGTGGAGGTGCGATCAAGCACTGGCGTATTTAGTGTCCCTTTTCAAAACGGGAGGGTTTATACAGAGCTCGTAAATATATGTGGTCGTGTATTCTTTGGGAGCAAACATTAATCCAGCAAAAGCTATACAATCCAATGCAAGTGTAGAGAAGTGGAGGGTTTTTGGCAAAAGAAAGCCAAACCAGACATCTGATGAAATCAAAGACTATAACGAGATTGGCCATTAGCTAAATCACAGTGTGATAGACAAATGATATAATATGTTGCTGTATAAAAGTTTGGGTCATAAAGACGAAGCGGTAATGACAGGCAGTGAAACAGCTCATGTGAATATGATGACAGTGCAGCGGTAAGCCTTGTGCTCTCCAATGACTTCTCAGAGGTTTAGAAGACGGGCTTTAGAAGAAAGAAGAGAAAAAAATCTTTATGGAGAATAATGATACAAAGGCTGGCTTCGGACGAGTGATAACATATTATTCTTGATTTCATGTGCCCTGGATAGGCTGGGTAATAATTCTCCCTTTGAAGGATGGTATTCTTCAAGGCAGGCAGTTAGAGAAGCAAAACTGTTGTGAATTAGACGGATTCGTGTTCAGCAGGGATCATTTCACTAGATAGTGAATCTTGCATGACAATGACAAATTGCACGATTACAGCCTCTTAATTACCCTTCCCTATCCAAAGGTTGAAATCGAGTCTAGTATTTTTATTGTCATATTCATAATCGTATGCATATGGAAGTTTTAAAGCTGGTGATTAGAACATAGTTATGACTTTAATGTAATCAGCCCAGTCGGTACGTGAATATAACTGCCAAGTGACAAAAGTCTGATGGCCTTGCCTTGTTTCGTTTATACAGTGTTAAGTAGCCCACTAAAGCTAGTCTGTTCAACATGATCCATCAACAATTTGCCAGCTGTCCGGGCTTGTTCCAAAAACTGTCCGTTTAAACTCACACCACTGAGAGTCACGAAATAATCTTAAAGTAACCTCCAGGTTTGATGCAGATCCACAGTTTGACAATGACTGTCACTTTGCTTATGTTTGCCTGGTAGAAAACAACAACAGCAACTGCAACAACAACAACAACAACAACAACAACAACAACAACAACAACAACAACAACAAGTAAAAGGAGAAGAGCTTTTATAGGTGAGATGCAGAAAAATGAAGAAACTTTGAAGGCAAAAATCAAATGGATCAGAGAGCTGGGATGGACCAGCACATAAACATGAATTATGACTCGCAATATAGCCTGAAATATATCGAACGTGTGACTCTCAGTATTGTAATTTCATTAAATGCAATTCCAACAGTTCAAGCAAAATATAGTCAGCATAACAAACAAAGTGGATGTACTCAACAGGGAAAGGGTAGGAAGCGATACTTTTCTCTTACCCATATGAAATTGCAATTTTTTTTTCTTTTTCCAGCTTTGGTTTATCTAGTGACCTAGAAAATTTCAAGAGTTACGTTCTGGTCTACAGCCAAAAACTCCACATTAGCGTCGTCTCCAGTTCCAACTTGTTATCCAGCTATCATTACATTTATGTTAACATAGAGAAATTCGTATTCCGTAAATTACCTGATACTCATATATTGGGATAATTTTGTTCTGAAATTCAGGCTGGCTAATCTGATGACAGTATCGGAATACAATCACGGACGAGCTCAAAAACATACCCAAAAAAAAAAAAAGTTAAAGATACGCCCATGAGAAATCAGGTCCAGTTTTTTATGTCCATAAAATAAATTGTTTCATGGGTTTGTGTTTCTTTTTTTTTAACTAAACTTCATTTTCGTAGAATACAACGCTTTACGTCAACACGGACGACTGCTAAACAATCTTGGAACTGATGTATGCTAGATCATTTGAAAGTTAAAAACTTTAATCCAGTGTAATTTCAGCTCCCATCTCATCAATTAGATATCAATCAGGGACTGTGACTTGGAGTGTTAACTTCTTCGGCTCAAGTTCGCCTCCCGGCCACTTATCAAGAGTTAATCTCAACATCGATGAGCATAATGTTTTAGGCAGGTGCCCAGAAATCCCGTCCGTCATAAGGATGACATGGGCTGATGTGGAGAAACATTTTCCTTCAAGCTGACACTCTTGATTGTCTCCGTCTCCTTAGAATCGTGATAAACGGCAGTAAACAACACAAGCCGTTGAAAACCACACTCTCTGATATGCTGGAGCATATTTTTTTTCTATATCCTTATTCCTTTCCATTTAATAAAAAAATAAAAAAAAAGGAAAAAAAAACCCGCCTGCTTTAAGTTTCCACCAGGCGGGGCATGAGAATAATTTAAGTTCAACAATTTATGCGAAGATCTTTATCTCACAATGGAGGGCAATAAATTACGTTTGCGAAAGATAACAATGTCTTTTCAAACGTACGACTGACAAAAACGAGCCTTCAGTTTACTTAATCCTGGGTTTTACTGTTCATGTGTGAAGTTGTAGATGGCAGATGAGGTTTGGTACTGGATTTTTTTTTCTTTATTTTTTTTCCTTTGTGCATAAGAGGAAGGGAAATAGTGGTGAAGGAGAAGGATGCTGGGCCGAAGAAAATGGAGGAGGCAGTGCTAAAGGAGAAGGATGGTGGGCCGAAGAAGATGGAGGAGGCAGTGCTAAAGGAGAAGGATGGTGGACCGAAGAAAATGGAGGAGGCAGTGCTAAAGGAAAAGGATGCTGGACCGACGAAGATGAAGGAGGCAAAGCTAAAGGAAAAATGGCGTCGATAGTGGCAACAACCTCGAGGCTGGGTGAAGAGATGAAGGAGCAGGGTTATTGAAACTGATCCTCTACCCTTCCTTTAAAAATTATAATGCCTTACTGTTTTGCGCGCTAGATCTACCCTTGTCTATTTCAGTAATTTGCCTGCAAAGTTATG